>CAUYPK010057652.1:0-13720 GCA_963574355.1 Loris lydekkerianus | reverse complement strand
TGAAGCACTTTGAATAGTAAAAGTTAATTGAAGAAATAGAGTCAAAAGTGGCCTAACCTTTGTGAATTAAAAAATCATGTGCCTGAGGCCTAGTGCAACTTCCCGAGCCTGACTAGAAGTAGACCCATTGAGCTACTTCTGAGTAGCAATGACTCAGCAAGGCCCGGCCTGAAACTGCCTCTACCTAGATACAGCCAATGTGGTACCATGTCATTGGCCCAACCCTGTCACGCACCTCATCCCCCGCCTTCTTTCCCTACCCCTTCCCCACGCTGTATATAAGGCTACTTGATGCAATAAAGTTGAGTTCCTGCTTTAAAAAAAAAAAAAAGAAAGAAAAGAAAAGAAGAAAAGAAAAGAAAAGAAATGAAATCAGAAAGGAAGAGCAAAGAGAGGGAAGGAGGGAGGGGAGTGGGGCTTTGGTGTGTGCCACACCTTTTGGGCGCAAGACAGGATTGTAAGAGGGACTTTACCTAAAAAGTGCAATCAGTGTAACCTGGTTTATTGTACCCTCAATGAATCCCCAACAATAAACAATAAAGATATGAAAAAAAAAAGAAAAGAAATGCTAAAATTCCTTTTTAATACAAAAAGTGCCTAAATATAAACAAATAAAATTTTGAATAAAAGAATTAAGCAAAAGATTTTTTTTTTCTGAAAGTTCAGTTCAAAACAGGTGCACATTATACATGGCAAAATATGGCATAAGATTTATAGGTCAGTAAGCACTAATGCTTTCTTTGTCTGTCCCAGTTTGTTTTCTCTCTTTTTTTATTTCCCCTAGAGATAGAGTATTAGCTGGCATTATGGTTTAGCCAGCTAATCTTTAAATTTATTATAGAGATGGGGTTTCACTATGTTTCCCAGGCTATTCTTGAACTCCTAATCTCAAGAAGTCCTCAGTGCTTCTTCTCACTTAAGCCCTGTCCAGGGCTGTCAGACTGAGCTCCATGTTTGGTTTAATGCTCTCTATAGTAGCCCTTTTGAAATTCTTAGTACTTTTTGAACAAAGGGTGGCATATTTTTATTTTTTCCTGGGTACCTCAGATAATGTAGCTAGTTTTGGCCCTGTGAGTATACTAACTAATAATGATGGATATAACAAGAAAATTGTGAATTCAGATGCAGAGCAAAGTTCAAATATAGAACTGCTTTATTGCCCAACCCCCAAATCACCTGTAGGTTTCCACAAAGATGAAGCAAAGGGGACAGCTCCTCTGGACAGCTCATGGTCTTTTTTCTGAGACAAGTATCTTGTTTAATGACAATGAAACAATCATCCATGAAAAAGTATCTCATTTAGGAACATCATCCTTTACGATTTCTAATAGGTTGGTCACTAGCTTCCAGATTTACCTTTAATAGTTTTGAGTATTGATATACTAGCTGGTCAGCCGAATACTTCCCTCTACTTTGAACTGCAAGTCATTTCCTATATTCTATATAGGAACCCCCAAACCTGCATTCTCACAAATCCTCAAACTCATATTCCCTTCCTACTTTCATTGGCATACTTTTTCTACTAGTATCTACTACCACATCACATTTCATCAGGACCATCTATTGAGCACCCTTTACTGAGGTCAGTCTGTGAAGAGGGGACTAGGACTATAAGTTGGAATATTGCCTTCTCAATCACCTGAATATATTTCTGGAGAACCTAAGAACAAAAATAAGAGAAATTCTTATTTACGGAGTACCTGTTGAGTCTGAAGTAAATTTTATTTATTCTGTTAATATTTTTTCTTTTAATATCTAAAGTTATTTTGTAAAGGTAGGAATATTCTTTATAGATGAAGAATATGAGAGTCTGAGTTGGGTTAAGAAACTTGATCAATGTTGTGCAGATTCTAAGCAATGTATTCCAAAGCCCATGTTTTTGTGTATCATGTGGCATTTTCACTGTAATTATTGTCAGGTGGGACATAGACATCCTTGGTTTTCTTGAGCAAAATTATGATCAGGTTAAAGACAGTGGAGATGCATGCAAATGATTCGTACATATTTGCTCTGTATGTACATATATGTATATTCATGATCATCTAGTATTCATTATATATTCACCTATCAGAAAGGTAGCAGAATCTTCTGGAGCCTTCCCCAGGATGCTGTATATATCTGATATATACCCCAGTCTGGTATATATCTGAAACTTGAGTATTGAAGGAAAAGCTGACTTTGTTATCTTATACTCAGGTTCATTTTCTTTGCTATTGAATCCTAATGTTTATTGGCAGAAAAGCTTTGAAAAATAAGTTGTCTTTTATGTTATAAAATGTTCACGTAAATTTGTTAGTCAACCAAGACTGATTGAATAAATTGAAATAGGGGAAATTAGACTTACTCTATCATTGGGCTTATGTTTCAGTGTGTGCTGAGATTTTCCCTTCCCACTTGAACACTAAGCCTGTGTTGTAGCAGAGGGAACATGTTTTGTGATGTAAATGTTTGTGTCAGATGACATATGTGTGATATAATGACTGATAGTCATTAGTGTTTTAGAAAGACAGTTGGCTGATTTTTCTCTTTTGCAAAACAGAGGCTATATTAGGCATAATTTTAAACAGAGATCTTGTGGTTTGGAGTTTGCTGTTTGTTAATTTTTCTTAAAATTACTTAAAATTTCCTAACTTCCTTCTATTCTATTTGTTTGTATGGTATGTGTATATGTATACTCACACATATAAAATCATTTTAAGTCACACAGAAGCTTAAGAGCTTTTTGGTCCATGGCTTTTTAAATGAGCATGATTTTGGCTGATAACACAAAAGAATATGCCATGAAACCATTTAAAGATCCACTGTCCTCATGGCCATTGGGAAGTAAAAAATATGCTGATAGCCTGATAAGGAGCTATCAGGGGTGTGGTGATGTTGCTGGGCTTGTTTTTCATATAAGCACTTAAGAGCTAAAAGAAAGTTATTTCTGGGAAGGTGATAGTTATAAAAAGGTAAAAAAGTAGATGGTAGTCTAAAAATGGAATTTGTATGTTTTTACCCTGTAATTCTACTTTTGGATATTTAGCTAAGAAAATCATTCACCAAAAAAAATATTCATCCAGTTACTTATTTAAATATTACATACTTTTGCAAGAAATTTTCCAGCTGGAAAATTATTAGGTTTATTATAATACTACTATTTTGTATGCTATCATTTTATATGATTATTACATTTTGTTACTTTAAAAGCTCATAATATAAACATTTCATATAACTAAAAGATCAGATTATGAAATAGCATGTATTAAGTTACAAATAATGAAGTAAGATGTATCTATGATGGCTAAGTGTGCAAATATTTGGAAGCAATACAAAAAATTGAAAATGTTATATATTTCTTTTAGATGACTTTAATTTCTGAAACAATTTTTTAAAAGTGTTATTATGATTATGATTTGAATGACCACCAAAATAACTTTTTCATAACCATGAGAATGTACTTAATATTGAACTATATATTTATAAATAGTTAAAAAATACATTTTATGTGTATTTTACCACATGTAATAACACATATAATAACTTTTTTGCAAAATGGGATATAGTTACAAACTGGTTGTCATTAGTATTTTTGAGAGAGCTATTTTCTTTCTCCTGTATCCTATAAACTCATTTCTCTGGTTTCAGGATGCTTAGAGCATGAGTGTCCAACCTTTTTTTCCTCTGTTACACATTTGAAGAATAAGTTGTTTTGGGCCACACATTAAATACACAAACACTAATGAAAGAAACACCAAAGAAAAAGATCCATGCATATTTTTTGTGATATCCGATACCACAGATAAGCAAAAAAAGTCCTTACAAAATCAGCATGGGGCCTGTGAGCATGTTACTTCATTTTTTTTTTTTTCACTTTTTATTTTTTATTTTTTTATTTTATTATAAATCATAGCTGTGTACATTAATGTGATCATGGGGCTTCATTTTTCTGAGAGCTTCACATTCTTCACACTTAACCTGCGTATCCCTTAAAGCCTATCTGAGTAGCATTTACCATTGTATTTATCCTCTAATAAAATTCAAAATAAATATTTATTGTACCTCCACAATGTTTATGGCAAGGGACTTGGCATCTTAAATTTTCATCAGTTTAGAATTTTAGAAACCAGTGGTCATCTTAGCCTTAAGGATCATCTTGTACCAACCCCTTAGACTGGGGTGTGTTTATTGGCCAGTTAGCATTTATTAGGTGACCTTAAAGATAATCTAAATAACAGGGCTTTGTGCAACTGAATTAGTTTTAGACAAGATATATAAGTCCAAAGTATTATTATAACATTGGCAGTATGCTTTCCTGGATTTAGGTATGTAATGCTAATTTGATTAATGGGGGTTGTATATACATCAAGGGAAGAATATGCCTATTTATAAAAACATCAACTTTTAATAACCATCTGGTATACTTTACTTCCCCACGGCATGCATGCTTTTTGTAAATTGAATGCATACTTCTGTAATCTGAGTGTTCTTCACTCAGTATTTGAGTTTTCTGTTTTCTAGTGTTAACTTGAACTACTGTCTATATTGTAAATTTAATATTAGGATTTTTATTTTGGTAAGTTTATCAGATTCAGAAATTTGATCACCTGCCTGAAATAAAGCATTCTAAGCCAGAAGTAATCAGGAGCCCTCTTCTGCTAAAATTTCATTCTGTTTGTTTGATCTTAAAAAAAAAATTAATCCTTTGAGATATACTCAGAAGATGTTTCTAATATTACAATAAAACTACTAATGGGACTATTACTATAGGGAAGTGAAAATCTTACCTTTTGGTGTCAGTGATGAGAGAAAAATATATAAATGGCCTCCACTTATCTGTAATTGTATGAGGATTTCTTTCATTTGTTATCTGTCTTTCTGTTTAATCCCATCTAGCACAATTATTCCTCTTGTTTGGTTTTCTGTAAATGGAGTTCTGAATGGTTTAAATTGTGAACCAACAACTCTTAAAACCTTCAAAACTCTCCCACCACCTTCCTTCTCTTGCTCCTATTTTCTCTTTCTTTAAATAAAGGAAAACAAAGCCAATTTCCTAAAGAGATTATTTTGTAATATGTCTTAGCCAAAGAAAAATATATACTGTCTTTATAAGAATATCTATGAACAGCTGAGCAGTTATATCAGCACTGATACATGTTTCTCTGTATATTAAAAAAAGAGAGAGAGAGAGAGGGAGAGCTAATAGTGCTCAGAGTGTTGTTTGAAAGTTTCACAGATAAGCAAAGTTAAATTAAGGTGCTATAATTTTAAAGATACTTTTGTGAGGCCTGGCTATATGTCCAGGAGCAATTGAAGAGTAAGGAAAAAAAGAAATGCACTTTGAATACTGGACTTTAAATGGATTGAAATGGATAAATATGTTACCTGAGGATCATTAACAGAATGTTGCACAGTAATATCAGTAGCTCTTCAACTTCACCATGTTTCCTGATGGGCCACCTGAATTTTTGGTTTTAACTTTTCTTTTATATGATTACTGCATTTTTTTTTTTAACCAATATATCAGATTTCAGGGAAATATAACCCCCCTGTAAACATTAATCTCTCCACTTTCCTTCATCCTACCCCATCAAGGACTTGCTTCCAGCCATCATTCTCCATCTTTTATCCCACCTTCATGATTCAAGGTAAAGGTATAGAAGAGGATCGATCTCCCCTTGCTAAGTTGAGGTCATGGTCATAAGGACTGGCCCTTATGCTCAAATGTGTCGACTACTCCTTTAACACATTTGGTAAGGTTAATTTTATGAATGTTAGTATCTGTATATTTTATTTATTTTTATTTTATACCATTGCAGGACCTTTAGGCAATTTCTATATTCTATTAGATTAAGTTGAGACTTCTACTCTGACATTCAAAGATCTCTGAAGAGTTGCACCCAAATCCTTCTAATCTTAACTCGTATTTTTATAGAATTTACCTTCCAGTCAAGCTTGCTTGCCCTCTTAAAAAAAATTCCAGACCACTTTATTAATACTTAATTTGTACAGCAAAATTCACCCATCACAAGTGTACTCTTTAAGAATTTGCAATAAATTTATGGAGTTGTGCAATTATCACCACAATCCAATTTAGAACATCACTGTTTTCCAGAAAGCTCCCTTGTGCCTATAATTTACATTTAATCTTCACTCCTATTCCAGATACAAGAGTTTCTATCTCTGTAGGTTGGCCTTTTCTGGATATTTCATATGACTGATATCATGTATATAATATGTATACTTTTGCATCTGGGCTCTTTTACCTAATTTAATTTTTTTGAGTGCGTCTATCATTGTTTTTCTCAGTGTTTGTACCATTTTATATTCCTAGCAGCATCATAAGAGGATTCCAGTTCTATATTTTCACCATTTTTTTTTTTTATTATTTTCTGTTTTTGTTTTTTTAATTATAAACATTCTAGTCGTTGTGTAGTAGTAGCTCATTGTGGTTTTAATTTGCATTTTCCTAATGATGTTGAACTTTTTTTATGCGCTTGTTAGACCTGTTCTTTTCATGGCCATATGTTCTTCATCACCTAACACCACAGTGCCACCTGGTGTGCAGGCAATATATTGCTGTATATGTAATGTATACACACATACAAATATATGGGGGGGGAGTTGGTTTTATTTTTATTTTTTCACTTTTATCTTCTTCAATAGCAAAGGTGCCTCCATTTTTGTTATGGTTTTTCAGCCCCCTTTATTCTCTCTTGCTTTTTTATTTGTCTCTTTGTTTTTCTCTCTTTTGGTAGACATTTTTCTACTTTCCTCATCTTTCCCACATAAATTTCTCATACAACAGCTAAGATAACCTATTTTTTTCCTTATTATCTAATTATATTTTTAATTTTCTTTATCTATTTTTATTTTTCGTCCTTTTCTCTGAATGCTGGGGTGTCATGGCATTGGCCTGGCTCAAGTTGGTCAAGAGGTCATGGTCTAGGATATCCTTTTGCTTTGGCCTTTGGAAAGACTAAGAGCAGGTCCCCATTGCGACATGCTCCTGAATTTTTAATTTTGAATTTTTGTTTGGTTTGATTTTCTTTTTCTTTTTTTCATGTTTTGTGGATGTGGGTCTTGCTTTTGCCCACGCTGTTAAGAACCTCCTGAATTTGAGGGACCCACTGAACCCAGCTGCCCAATAGAGGTGCAATTATGGCCATAAGACTCTGCTAAACCACAGTATTTCTCTTGTCCCTTGCTTTCTCTTCTTTGGCCCTTTTCTTTTTTGTTTTTCTTTTCCTTCTTCCTTCTTTCTCTTTACCCTTCTCTTACTTTTGGCCTTATACTAAAGGACCCTTTCAACACCTAAGCTCTGACACAGGGTAATTTAAAGCAAAATAAGTAGTGAGAGGAAAAGTAGAGGAAGGAAGTGAACAAGAAGGAAACACACATGAGGAGGAACCAACAGAAAAATTCTGACAACATGAAAAACTAAACAGAACAATTCCTGCAAAGAACCATAATGTAGCTACTGAAGAGGATTCCACATAAAAATAATTAATGGCAATGAAAGGAAGAGAATTTAAAATGTAGATGGCAAAAGCAAAAAAGGGAATTGATGTGAAAGAGGAAAAACAGAGCCAAAAAATGGAGATGTGAAGAATATTGAAAGGATATGGTGGAGCTTAAGGAATTGAAAGAGTCAATGAGAGAATGTAAAGTTGCAGTAGAAAGTATCAATGACAGATTGGATCATGGAGAAGAGAGAAAATCATGGGTAGAGAATGAAGCTCTTGAGCCAACCCAGGTACTTGAGAGGCAGTAAAGAAGAGAGAGCAGAAAATTTGCTCAGAGAATTATGGGACTTCACAAACAGTTCAAACATACAAATTATAGGGATTGTTGAAGGGGAAGAAGAAAGTGCCAAAGGAATGGAAGCCATACTGGAGGATATCATAAATGAAAATTTCCCAAATTTCACTAAGATTTTGAGACACTTCTTTCACAGGGATATCAAATCCTGGGTTTCAACAATACAAACAGAACATCTTTAAGACACATTTTAATGAATCTGTCCAAAGTAAAGACAAAAGAGAAACTTCTGCAAGCATTCAGGAGAAAGTGACCTACGGGGCAGATTAATTAGTGTGAAAGTGGACTTCTCAGCTGAAATTTTCAAACCAGAAGAGAACAGTCATCTACCTTCCTTTAACCTTCTTAAACAAAACAATTTATAACCCTGAGTTCTGTCTACCACTAAACTAAGCTTCAGAAACAATGGAGAAATCAAATGTTTTACTAATATGCAAACATTGAGGAAATTTGCCACAATAAGACCAGCTCTACCAGAAATACGTAGACCTCTTCTACACATTGACCATCACAATGGCCCACTAGCAAAGTAAACACCCACAAACTAAAGGACAAAACCCAGCTTCCACAATGATGCAGAGGATAAAACAAATCAACAGACTTTCAGAACAAAATAAGATGATTCAAACTCCACCACACTTATCAATTTTCTCAATAAGTGTTAATGGCTTGAATTCCCCATTAACAGGCAACAGGCTGGTCTATTGGATAAAATAGGACAAATCATCCATATGCTGTCCCCAGGAAACATATTTGACCTTGAAGGACAAATGAAGACTTAAGGTAAAGGGATGGAAAACAGTATTTGGGGCAAATGGAAATCAGAATAAGGAGGGATCACAATCTTACCGTTATACTTGAGTATAAGCTGAGTTTTTTCAGCACAAAATTTGTGCTGAAAACCCCGAACTCGGCACAAATTTTGTGCCAAAAAAAACTCGGCTTATACTCGAGTATATACGGTAATTTCAAATACAGGTGGAATTAAAGCAACTAAAATTAAGAGAGACAAAGGTGGTCACTTTATTCTGGCCAAGGGAACAATAGAAGAAGAGGACATTTCAATTCTAAATATTTGTGCACCCACTTAAATGGTCCCAGATTTATGAAAAAGACCTTGATTGGTCTACACAGTGCAATATCCTATAACACCATAATAGCAGGGGTCTTTAATGCCCCTCTGATTGAACTGGTCAGATCCTATAAACAGAAACGAAACCAAGATACAAGGGACTTAAACATGACCCAAGAACAAAAGGGATTAATAGACATATACAGAACATATCATCCCAAAACTAAGGACTCATCATCCCATGGAACATACCCTGAAATAGATTATATCCTAGGTTGCAAATCAAACCTCAACAAAATTAGGAGAATTGAAATTTTACCTTGTATCTTCTCAGAACACAAGGCAGTAAAAGTGAAATTGAACTCCAACAAAAATTTTCATCCTCACACAAAGACATGGAATTTAAACAACTTATGCTGAATGACATCTGGATCAAAGAAGAGATAAGGAAGAAATTGTTAAATTTCTCTAACATAACAATGAAGCTTCAAGTTACCAAAACCTGTGGGATACTGCAAAGGCAGTCCTAAGAGGGAATTTTATCATATTAGATACCTACAACTGAAAAACAGAAGGAGGGTGCATCAACAAACTAATGAATCATCTTAAGGAAATGGAAAAAGAAGAATAATCCAATCCCAAACCCAGCAGAAGAAAAGAAATAACTAAAATTAAATCACAAATAAATGATATCCAAAATAAAAAACATTCAGGAAATTAATAAAACAAAAAGTTGGTTCTTGGAATAAAATTGATAAACCTTTGGTCAGATAAAATAGAAAGAGAAAAGTAAAAGCTCTAATAATCTCAATCAGATATGAAAAAAGGGAAATAACAGATATCACAGAGATACAAGAGATTATCTCTGACTACTACAAGAAACTCTGTGCCCAAAATTTGACAGTGTAGAGGAAATGAACCAATGCCTGAAATCATACCATCTCCCTAGACTTAACCAGGAAGAAATAGATATTTTGAATGACCAATATCAAGCACTGACACTGAAGCAATAATAAAAAATCTTCTAAGAAAAAGAAAAAAGCCCTGGGTCAGACGGTTTCACACCAGAATTATATCAAACCTTCAAAGATGAGCTCGTACCTATACTGCAAAAACTTTTAAAACACTGAGAAGGAAGGAACCTTCCCCAACACATTCTTTGAAGCAAACATCACCCTCATACCAAAACCAGGAAAAGACCCCACTATACAGGAGATCTTCAGACCAATTTCACTAATTAATATTGATGCAAAAAGACTCAATAAAACCTCAGCCAATAGATTATAGCTACACATTAAAAAATTATGCATTCCCCAAGAATAAAAAAAAAATTATACATCATGATCAAGTAAGTAGGCTTCATCCCGGGGATGCAAGGCTGCTTTAACATATGCAAATTCATAAATGTAATTCATGATATCAGTAGAAGCAAAAACAAAGACTGTATGATCCTCTCAACAGATGCCAAAAAAGTATTTGATCAAATGCAGCACCTTTTTCTAACAAGAACATGTAAGAATATAGACACAGGTGGCACATTTCTTAAACTGATTGAAGCTATCTAAAACAAATCCACAGCTAATATCCTACTGAATAAAACTGAAAAACTTTTCCATATAGAACAGGAACCACACAAGGATGTCCTCAGTCAACACTTCTATCCAACATAGTGCTAGAAGTTCTAACCAATCCAATCAGGCAAGAGATGGATACACAGGGCTTCCTAATGGGGCAGAGGAGGTCAACCTCTCACTCTTTGCCAATGATGTGATTTTATACTTAGAAAATCCCAGAGATTCAACCACAAGACTCTTGGAAGTGATCAAGAAATGCAGTAACATCTCAGTATAAAGATCAATGTCCACAACAGCCAAGTTGAGTAGCTAATCAGTGACACAATTCACTTACCAGTAGCTTCAAAGAAAATGAAATACTTAGGAATACACCTAACAAAAGAGGTGAATGACCTCTACAAAGAGAATTATGAAACCCTGAGAAAAGGAACACCAGAAGACATTAACAAATGGAAGAACATACTATGCTCTTGGCTGGGAAGAATCAACATTATTAAAATGCCTATTCTATCAAAAGTGATCTATGGATTCAATGCAATCCCCATTAAAATACCAACATCATACTTTGAAGAACTGGGAAAAAATAGTACTTCATTTTGTATGAAACCAGAAAAACCCAGTATAGCTGAGGCAAATTTTTAGTAATAAAAACAAAGCCAAAGGCCAGGTGTAGTGGCTCACACATGTAATCCCAGCACTCTGGGAGGCTGAGGCAGGTGGATCGCCCGAGGTCACAGGTTTGAGACCAGCCTGAGCCAGAGCAAGACTTGTCTCTAACAAAATGGCTGGGTGTTGTGGTGGGCACCTATACTCTCAGCTACTTGGGAGACAGACAAGAGAATCACTTGAACTTTGTGATGGGAGCTAAAATCTATATGCTGTTTTGTTGTTGTTGCTGCTGTTTGTTTCTGAGACAAATTCTTACTTTGTAACCCTTGATATAGAGTGCTGTTGCATCATAGCTCACAGCAACCTCAGACTCTTGGGTTCAAGTGATCCCATTGCCTTGGCCTCCCGAACAGCTGGGACCACAGGCTCCTGTCACAGTGCCAGGCTATTTTTAGAGACAGGGTCTCACTTTGGCTCAGGCTGGTCTCAAACTTACAAGCTCAGGAGATCCACCCACCTTGGCCACCCAGAGTGCTAGGGTCACAGGTGTGAGCCATCGCATCCAACCTATATGCTGTGTTAAATAACATAGTATTAACATAAAATTTGACATTTGCTTTAGGTGACATAAGATGAAATAAGTTTGACAGTCTACAGTCTTAGGCATATGTGATGTGCTAACCAACTCATGAGGATTTCCTTTTCCATTTGGAAGAGCTTCTGTTGATTGACAGTGAACTGCACCTTTTCTCTTTGATGCCACTCTTGCTCATAAATTTCCCATGATGTTGAGGGAACCATGTAGATAAGTATTCTGGCTCAGACTATCTTAGTCACTTTTCAGCTTCAGGCAAGCTAAGGGCAATAATATTCAAATGATGATGAAGTTGAGTTTTTTGTTTTGTTTTCTTGTTTGTTTGTAATTTCTAAGTATATCAAAGTGATATGGGGAGTGCCTTTGATATTAATACCATTTAGGTAGTTTGAAATATCACATATTAAAAAAAGATGTGTATTACCATATTTTTAATTTAGAAAAGAAGACAAAATTATATAGAAGGTTAAATTTGGGGTGTGCACATACAGAAGTAGAACACAGAAGAATTTAAAATTTTTATTCTTTTCCCTTTGTATATCTCTAGTATAATGTAGACCCTATATATGCATATGGGAATAATTATAAACAGAAATGCAGCCTACTTGTTAGCCAGAAAGAATGCCTGGAACATGTGGATAAGCTTGGATACTTGTCTAATGTTAATTGGAATATTGATTTTCAGTTGAAGATGCCAAATCTTCTGAAAAGTAATTGGATTTAGCTTCCTATTTAACAAACTACTTCAAATCCCTAAAGCATCTCACATCCGAAACTAATTTTTCTTGATTGTATCAAGTTTAGTTGTTTTTTAATATTTAAAGTATTTCTTGACAAAGTTTCAACACTGTCTGCTTGTCTACAAACCTTATTGTTAGGCACACTACATGAAGATTTTGCTGAGCTAGTTTAAAAACTACAGAAGAGAAGGAGGGAAGGGCTGAGGGAAAGGAAAAGAAGAAAAACAAAAGGACAAGAAAAGAAAAGAAAATAATGACTAATCTTCACATAAATTGGTTTTAATTTTGACCAAAGTATATTACTTAAACATTACTTTTTAACTCAACATGTTAATATGTTGTTTAAGATATTGTATTCTCACTTATAAGTGACATATTTTTATAATTTCTCCTTTATAATAATATATTTTCTCCAACTTTAATATCAGGGGTACTCAGATCAAGCAGAATGAATTTGATGTATTTCTTCTTTTTCTATTGTCTACAAGACTTAGCATGTTCTGTTTTTTTTGAAATTATCATTTACTTTTATTTATAAATATTTGTTGTCTATTTTTTAATAAAAAAAAGATAAGAAGTTAACTGATGACTCTATACTGAATCTCAGAGTCAAATCATTCTATAATAGACACACTCTTATTTGACAATGTGAATATTACTTTCTTTGCATTATTATTATTGCTTAATATTTCAATGTAACAATTGTCTGATTCCTTTTCTGAATGAATTTATGTTCATTCGTCTTTTACAAGGTTTTTGTTTCTAATAAAAAAATAAAATAACTGTAAAATGTCTTCTTGAGAAATAATTTTTATTCTTTTTTCCTATATACTTAAATTTTAACATAAATTTTGATCAGATTTCAAAAAACAACACAAAAATGGAATATTTCTTACTGCTTTTCACATAAACTTGTATGGATTCTTTTTATTATTATTATTAAATCATAGCTGTGTATATTAATGCGATCATGGGGCACCATACACTGGTTTTATAGACCGTTCAAAACATTTTCATCACACTGGTGAACATAGCCTTCCTGGCATTTTCTTAGTTATTGTGTTAAGACATTTACATTCTACATTTAGTAAGTTTCACATGTACCCTTGTAAGATGCACTGCAAGTGTAATCCCACCAATCACTCTCCCTCCGCCCATCCTCCCTTCTCCCTCCCCTCACTCTCCCCTTTTCCCCTATTCTTAGGTTATAACTGGGTTATAGCTTTCATGTGAAAGCCATAAATTAGTTTCATAGTAGGGCTGAGTACATTGGATACTTTTTCTTCCATTCTTGAGATACTTTACTAAGAAGAATATGTTCCAGCTCCAT
>CAUYPK010057649.1:0-27764 GCA_963574355.1 Loris lydekkerianus | reverse complement strand
CAAGAGAATCGCCTAAGCCCAGGAGTTGGAGGTTGCTGTGAGCTGTGTGATGCCACGGCACTCTACCGAGGGTGATAGAATGAGACTCTGTCTCTACAAAAAATTAAAAAATAAAGCTGAAGCAGGACTCCGCGCCTATAGCTCAAGCGGCTAAGGCACCAGCCACATGCACCAGAGCTGGTGCGTTCAAATCCAGCCCGGGCCTGCCAAACAACGACAACTACAACCAAAAAATAGCCGGGCGTTGTGGCGGGCATCTGTAGTCCCACCTACTTGGGAGGCTAAGGCAAGAGAATGGCTTAAGCCCAGGAGTTGGAGGTTGCTGTAAGCTGTGATGCCACAGCACTCTACCCAAGGCGACACGTTGTGGCTCTATCTCAAAAAAAATTAAAATAAAAATAAAAAATAAAGCTGAAGTGGGAGTACAGGGTGCAGTTATAATTGAAAGGTTTAAATACACTACATAAGCATGGCATATACAGTACAGAAATCTAGGGGATATAGGTTAGGTGAACATAGAATATTAATTTAGCAGAAATAAGGAAAATCTGTCTGTTATTACAGCATATTCCCAAGATTTTTTTCCTTTCTCCAATTAATCATGCATGTTCAGTAAACCACAGGAATGAACAAAAGGCAAGTTAGTTTCTATAATAACCATAAAAAAATTCCACTCTATAATTCTTTTCAGTTAAGTTTAATTATAAGTAAGCACAATAAAAAATAAAGTTGTTAGTTACTTTTTTGTTTGTATAATTAAAAATTACTATACAGGAGATAAACCAGAACTCAGATTGCCTGAATTAATATATATTATTCAATTGAATATCAGTCTCAAATTTTGCTAAATGCTTATCAGCATGGCATATATTGATCAATGAAGAGGTGGATTCAATGCAAGGAGCCTAATGTAATACAACAACATAAGTTCTATGATCTGTATATGTAGCTGGGTGCAGTGGCTCACACCTGTAATGCTAGCACTCTGGGAGGCTGAGGCAGGTTTGTCTTTGAGCTCAGGAGTTCAATACCAGCCTAAGCAAGAGTGAGAGCCCATCCCTAAAAATAGCCTGGTGTTGTGGCAGGCGCCTGTAGTCCCAGTTACTCGGGAGGCTGAGGCAAGAGGATCACTTGAGCCCAAGAGTTTGAGGTTGCTGTGAGCTATGACGGTAGAGCACTCTACCAAGGACAACAAAGTAAGACTCTGTCTCCAATAAATTAATTAATAAAATATGTATGTATGTGTATTAATTTCACATATAAAGGTAGATTTTTTTGAAGAAAAGTTTCATAGGAAGTAGTTTGCATCAATCTAAAACTGAAATGATTTTAAAAATTCTATCTAGTTCTATATTAGCAGCCTTGTTCCCTTTAAAGTAGTAATCTGAGACATTGCAAATGTTAACTACATCATAAATTGACCTTATTTGTATCCCACCATTGAAATTTGGTAAACAAAAGAAACCAGTTCAGGAAACCAGTGTGTTGACTCTGCTAGTTACTTCTGTTAATAATATACTCAGGAAATGGGGGAAGTAAGTAAGAGAGACGGCTTAGGGGATCACTGTGGTAGACTTGAGTCACAACTCATTTATACACTGATTCCATTCAGACTCCACTCTAAATAAATTGTGTGATGTTCTGAGTTCCTCAAATTAGAGCCAAAGACAAATTCTGTAATTCCAGAAGAGCTAGAAATTTCTTTCTACATTACATAATGGCTCGGGTAAATTGCCACAGATTTCTTTGTAGAAGGTTAAGACATATATAATGCATATTTGTTATGTTATGTCAGAGTTCTTTCTCAGAGGGCTCCAGGAATAGAGTACATAGGGCATGAGAACTGTATGAGGGCTTAGTAATAGGATAGTAGCTCCAGGCAGACCTATAGTTTTCAGTTACATGAATTAAATAGGACCATGGACATCATTCATTTTGATTCTTGAGATTACATAATCAATTAGCCAAGGCCAAAACTTGTGGTATACTAATTATGCTGTCCTTCTGTTTGTTGTAGTAACCATGCCTAACTTCCCCATCTAGCATTTAAGTGAACTAATGTCTCTGACATGATACAATTTTGACAATGCCCACCGAATAAACTGAAGCATCTCCCATTGGCACCTCTGGCCTACAACGCACTATAAAGCTTTTCAAGGGTGCTGGTGCTGTGCTTTCGTGCTTTTCTCAATGTCTTGGTAAAGACAGTTGACTAGACTCTCATGAGGTATCTAGTAATATGGATGACACATATTAAATCCTCTCCAGCATTCCCGCTCGTCTGTCTTTGATTTCCTTTTTCTGCATTATACCAAGGAATCTCTTAACATATTACTTCCAATTTAAATGAGACTTGCTGAGTCAAAATGTCTTTCAACCAAATAAAAAGGACCATTTCAAGCTGTTGAAGCTGACACTTGAGCCGGAATCTCTTCAGTAGGTATACCTATATTGATAACTTGATAACTTGACACAATTTAAAATGATTACTTCCTTCAAGGTCCTACATACTCAGAAACTATTTCCATGGCTATTCTCTACATAGCAATAGACGGTAGAACTTCTATCATTGATCACTTCCCTACATGTACCAATTCCTTAAGTTGACCTAATTTTCATAGACTGGATATACAATATGTACTCAATGGAAATCTGACCTCTATATTTTGACCACCTCCATAGGGTATACCTTGACCACTTGGACCATGACACAATATTAATTTACCTTCTGTAACTTGACTAGTTGAATCCGCTCTCTACAAAAGGGTAGAAAGTATGGACTTTGCCCCACAGTTGTATTTTTTTTCTTTATTATAAGTTCTTTATTCACGTTTTATTATTACCACATGTTGGATTAGGCCTAATGTCCTATTGTTTATCATGCATTGCAGACGATTGTTTTCAACATGAAGGACTGGTATGAACTGTAGGTAAATCGTACAATTGCTGAAAAAATTCATAGTTAATTGAAACTTAATGGCCCAAAGGAAAGAACTCAATGAGCTAACATTGAAAGAAAAGGTTGATCTCCTAGAAAGCAACAGCCAAAGAAAGATGGAGGAACGTTTTGGTGTTAGCATGCCCACCATTAACAACATCCAAAAATGTAAACATGAGTATTTGGAGAGAGATGATAAGGAAAGCAGACACCTACAGCAAAAAAAAGGACAACTACCCTCGAAGTCAGTGAAGCCACATTAAGCTGATTCAAACAAGTGAAGGAAGTTGACACATTGAATGTCAGGGTAGATAATCCAAGAAGTTGCCCAAAACTTCGCACAGAGGCGGTGCCTGTGGCTCAGTGAGTAGTGCACCAGCCCCATATACCAAGGGTGGCGGGTTCAAACCCGGCCCTAGCCAAAATGCACAAAAAGTAGCCGGGCATTGTGGTGGGCCCCTTTGGTCCCAGCTACTCGAGAGGCTGAGGCAGGAGAATCACCTAAGCCCAAGAGCTGGAGGTTGCTGTGAGGTCAACAGAGTGAGACTCTGTCTCTTAAAAAAAAAAATTTTTGCACAGAAATTAAGGGTGGCAGATTTCTAAGCGTCAGGTGGCTGGCTTGAGAAATGTAAACTGTGACACAAAATCTCCAGAAAGTCTTGCATGGTGAATCCAGTGAAGTTCTAGTAGAAGTTGTGGAAGAAGTTGAAGTTCTTGGCATTCTCCTGAGACTTGAAATATGATACCGTTAATGCCAGCGAGTATACACTATTTTTCAAGGTGATACATGACAAGACTCTCGTCATAAAAGGTGACAAATATTAAGAGCCAAAAAGTTTACAAAGAATATTTCACCATTCTTTACTAGCTAAACTGGAGAGAAATTAAAACCTTAGTGACTGGTAAATCAACAAAACCATGTGCTTTCAAGAAGCTGAAGGGGCCAGGCACCATGGCTCACCCCTGTGATCCCAGCACTCTGGGAGGCTGAGGCAGGTGGATTGCCTGAGCTCACGGGTTCACGACCAGCCTGAGCAAGAGCAAGACTCCGTCTCTAAAAATAGCCGGGTGTTGTAGCGATTACCAGTAGTCAGTCCCAGCTACTCAGGAGGCTCAGGCAAGAGAATCACTTCAGCCCCAAGTTTGAGGTCACTGCAAGCTGTGACACCACAGCACTCTACCCAGGGCAACAGAGTGAGATTCTATCTCAAAAAGAAAAAAGAAATAAATGCAACCTCTTGATTAAGTGTCATCAAAATGTTTAAGTGGCCGGGCATGATGGCTCACGCCTGTAATCCTAGTGCTCTGGGAGGCCCAAGACAAGTGGATTGCTTGAGCTCAGAAGTTCTGGCTTGGAGCATGTAGCACAGTTGAATAAGGCACCAGCCACAAACACAGAGGCTGGCAGGTTCGAGCCCAGCATGAACCAGCCAAACAACAATGACAACACCAACCAAAAAAAGCCCAACCATATGGCAGTCATCGTAGTCCCAGCTACGTGGGAGGCTGAGGCAAGAGAATCGCTTAAGCCCAAGAGTTTTAAGCTTGCTGTAAGCTGTGACACTATGGCACTCTACAGAGGGCAACATAGCAAGACTCTTCAAAAAAAGGTTCAAGGCTTGCCTGAGCAAGAGTGAGATCCCATCTCTAAAATTAGCTGGGCATTGCAACGCCCGTGGTTCCAGCTACTTGGGAGGCTGAGGCAAGACAACTGCTTGAGCCCAAGAGTTTGAGGTTGCTGTGAACTATAATGCCATAGCACTCTATCAAGGGCAACAAAGTGAGGCTCTGTCTCAAAAAAAAAAAAAGTTTATGAGCCCTACTGAATCCAGCTTCTGCAGTAGGTCATTATTAAAACACAAACCTGTGGTCTGCCTGGGGAAGCAACTTCATCCGCTGCATTCGTTAATGCTCTGGATGCTGTCCTCTTGATCAGTTCTGCTTGGAATAACATTCAGCCAGAAATGACACAGAGGTGTTTTCAAGAAAGTTCAATTTGGGATGGGTGCAGTGGCTCACACCTGTATTTTAACACTCTAGGAGGTCCAGACACGGGTGGATTACTTGAGCTCAGGAGTTTGAGACTAACCTGAGCAAGAGCGAGACCCCATCTCTACTAAAAACAGAAAAATTGGGGTGGTACCTGTGGCTCAAAGGAGTAGGGCGCTGACCCCATATGCTGGAGGTGGTGGGTTCAAACCCAGCCGTGGCCAAAACCTGCGCGCGCGCACACACACACACACACACACACACACAAATATATATGGGAGACATTGTGGCAGGCACTTGTTAAGTCCCAGCTACTTGGGAAAGTGAGGCAGGAAGATCACTTGAGCCCAAAAGTTTGAGGTTGCTATGCTAGGATGATACCGTGAGCTAGGATGATGCTGTGAGCTAGGATGATGCTGTGAGCTAGGATGATGCCATGGTACTCAACACAAGGGCAATGAGAGTGAGACTCATCTCAAAAAATAAAATAGAAAATTTGGATTGGATTTGTCACAACCTGAGAGCACAGTGTCATGAAACCAGAGAGTCCGTCTCCCATGGCAGAATGTGAGGGAGTAGGTTTTGAAGGTTTTGTTGCAATGGATGACAAGATGGCAACCTGTAACAAACCTGACCCAGAACCTGACCAATCCAAGCAATGTTGACCAGAGTACAAACAGTGTAAAAGTGCATGAGGCAGGGTGGCACCTGTGGCTGAAGAAGTAGGGCACCAGCCCCACATATCGGATGTGGTGGGTTCAAACCTGGCCCTGGCTGAAAACTGCAAAAAAAAAAAATTAATTTTTTAGCTAGGCATTGTGGCAGGCACCTGTGGTCCCATCTACTTGGGAGGCTGAAGCAAGAGAATCACCTCGGCCCAGGAGTTGGAGGTTGCTGTGAGCTGTGTGACACCATGGCACTCTACTGAGGGCGAAAAAGTGAGACTCTGTCTCTAAAAAAAAAGTGCGTGGAGCAACTCAGGAAGTAGAAGAAGCCAGTTTAGGATGACACCTAAACTGCAGACTCCAGAAGAAGAGGATGGGCTCGGGGCCTGTGGCTCAAGCGGCTAAGGCACCAGCCACATACACCTGAGCTGGTGGGTTCAAATCCAGCCCTGGCCCACCAAACAATGACGGCTGCAACCAAAAAATAGCCAGGCATCGTGGCAGGCGCCTGTGGTCCCAGCTACTTGGGGGGCGGAGGCAGGAGAATCACTTGAGCCCAAGAGTTGGAGGTTGCTGTGAGCTGTGATAAGACAGCACTCTACCAAGGAGGACAGCTTGAGGCTCTGTCTCAAAATAAAATAAAAAGAAGAGGATGTCAGCAATCTGCTAATGCAGTTGAAGTCATTTGCTTTGGAAAAATGCTCAGGTATGCTGAGTGGTGTAGTCAGTGTTCCTCTTGTGTTTGTAATAAGAATAAGAAACATCCAGGCATGGAAGCTCACACCTGTAATCCCAGCACTCTGGGAGGCTGAGGTGGGTGGATTGCCTGAACTCACAGGTTCAAGATCAGTCTGAGCCAGAGCAAGACCTTGTCTCTAAAAAGCAGCCAGGTGTTGAGGCAGGCACCTATAGTCCCAGCTACTTGGGAAGCTGAAGCAAGAGGATCACTTAGGCCCCAGAGTTGGAGGTTGCTTGAGCTATGATGCCACAGCACTCTACCAAGGCCAACAAAATGAGACTCTGTCTACAAAAAAAAAAAATAAGAGGGCAGCACCTGTGGGTCAGTGGGCAAGAGTGCCAGCCCCACATACTGAGGGTGGCAGGTTCAAACCCATCCCCAGCCAAACTGCAACAAAAAAATAGCCAGGCATTGTAGCGGGCACCTGTAGTCCCAGCTACTTGGGTGGCTTTTTTTTGTTTTTTTTTTTTTTTTTTTGGTTTTTTTTTTTTCTCTTTTTAGTTGGGACGGAGTCTTGCTCCTGCTCAGGCTGGTCTCAAACCTCCTGACCTCAGGCAATCCATCCACCTTGGCCTCCCAGAGTGGTAGGATTACAGGTGTGAGCCCCCGCACCTGGCCTTCATCCAAAACTTTGTAAAAGTCTTAGTCCAATTCTCAAAATATTGCTCTTTTCTGACCGAGTGTCTCCAATCTCACAATACCCAACAAATAGGGATTCAGCTAGTTTGCAGGATCAAACTGTGTTTCCAGCTGTCTCAACCTGGAAGTTACAAGAGAGGCTGGAAAAGTGAACATCTCACAATTTTAGTCTCCATAAGAGTTTGTTCTTCATTATTAGGAAAGGGAATTCCCCAAGTCCAGGATGAAGTTGCAAAGGATGAACATCTAAGGACAGTGTCTCACTTGTCTACAGTGCCTCATAACCACATGATCCCCTTCTCTGCTGCCACTCTTTCTTATTCTACAAGAACCACCCCTCTTCCAGGCCAAAGATCTTTTCCTAGCTCTCCTGAGAAAATGATATGACTTTTAATGTTAAAATGTGAGTAAATCATAAATGAGCTATCCCAAAAGCTGCAAACTTCTTCAACCTAATCTTATGTGAGTGAAGTGGACCAAGAAGATGAAATTTTATTTTATTTTTTATTTTTTTGCACTTTTTTTGGCCGGGGCTGGGTTTGAATCTGCCACCTCCAGCATATGGGGCTGGCTCCCTACTCTACTGAGCCACAGGTGCCGCCCTTTACTTTATTTCTTTTATGAAAAAAGCAAAAGGTTTTATTTGAAATGCCGAATACTTTTCATACTTCAGACTAATAACATTCCAATTGTAATTAAACAGTACAAAAATGGTGAAGTTGAAAATACTGGCGACTATAGCAAGAAGAATTAGACACATACATTTTTAAATAGTTTTATGACTATTAGTTCTTGATCATCCATACTTAAGAAGTATGGATGGAATTTTAGATTGAGTAGGCCCAGGAATAAAATTTACCAAGTAAAGACATTTCCTAGGAAGTGGAGTATTAATCATAATAGTTCATATTTATATAAAACAGTACTACACAGTGCTTTTTATACATAAATTATATAACCTATAATAGTAGTCTGAAACTTCCCTTTATAAAATCAATAAAGGGTCATAAGGTGGGAACTGTAGTAGGGGTCTGAACTCTGCAAATGTATAGGCATAGTTAAAGAATATATAGAAGGTGCTAAAAAAAAAAAAAAGTATACACATTTTAAGAAAGGAAAAAAACTATTAAAATTGTAATACCCAGGCCGTGCCTGTGGCTCAAAAGAGTAAGGGGCCGGCCCCATCTGCTGGAGGTGGCAGGTTCAAACCCAGCCCCGGCCAAAAACTGCAAAAAAAAAAAAATTGTAATACCCAATACTGATAACAAAAGATGAATACGAGTCATGAGTGAGCACCTCTTATAATTACAGGTGTCAAACATGACTTGAGTATTACATTGTTTTGTCGTTTTTTTTTTTGTTTCTTTTTTTTTGAGACAGTCTCACTTTGTTACCCGCAGTAGAGTGTGGTGGCATCACAGCTCACAGCAACCTCAAACTCTTGTGCTCAAGCAATTCTCTTGCCTCAAACTCCCAATTAGTTGAGACTACAGGCACCCACCACAACACTGGGCTATTTTTAGAGACGGGGTCTTGCTCTGGCTTAGGCTGGTCTCAAACCTGTGAGCTCAGGCAATCCACTCGCCTCGGCCTCCCAAAGTGCTAGGATTGAGTATTATTAATACAATTTTAATACTGTTTTTTTCCTTTCTTACAATGTGTATATATTTTTTGGCACCCTCTGTATAAAACTAGCCAATGTTCCCTTAGCTTTTTTCATTGCTCCCTTAGGTAACAATAGAGGCTTTCTGTGTTTTCTTTTAGTAATTGTATAGTTTCAAGTCTTCTATTTAAGTCTTTAATTTATTCCAAGTTGATTTTTGTATACAGTGACAGATAGGGCTCCAGTTTTATTCTTCAGCATGTAGACATCCACTTTTTTCCAACATCATTTATTAAAGATACAGTACTTGCTCCACTGTGTGTTCTTAGCACCTTTGTCAAAAATCAGTGGACCAAAAAAAATCATGGACCATCAGTGGACCATGTATTTATTTCTAGGCTATTTTATTCCATTGGTTTATCTGTCTCTTTTTATGTTTTGATTACTATAGCTGTGTAGCATATTTTGAAATCAGGTAGTATGACAACTCCAGCTTTATTCTTCTTGCTCAAAATTGCTTTTGTTATTTAGGACTTTTTGCAGTTCCTTACAAATTTTAGGGTTTTCTTTTTCTGCAAAAGACACCATTTTTATAGAGATCACTTTTGATAATATGGATATTTTAACGATATTAATTCCTCCAATCCATAAAGATGGGATACCTTTCCATTTGTCTTTCTTCTCCTTTATTAATGTTTCATAGTTTTCAGTGTACAGATCTTTCATTTTCTTGTTTAAATTTATTCCTAGTATATTTTTTGTGATGTTATTATACGTAGGTTTGTTTTCCTAATTTCTTTTTTGATGGCTCATTGTTAATGTATAGAAACAGCTCGTTTCTGTAGATTGATGTTGTATCTTGTAATATTACCGTATTTATTAGTTCTAAGTCTTTAAAATCTTCTAGATGTAAGATCATGTCATCTGCAGAGACAATTTCACTTCTCCCTTTCCCATCTGAATGCTCTTTCTCTTTCTTGCATAATTGCTCTGGCTCAGACTCCCAGTAACATGTTGAATAGACATGGTGAGAGTGAGCATCTTTGTCTTGTTTCTATTAAAGGAAAAGCTTTCAGTTTTTTACCCCTGAATGTGATTGATGTTAGATGTGGGCTCCATTAGTTTTATCTATTGGTTTCAAGCTCTTAATGTCTTGATAATTTTGTCTGGATTCTCATATTTCAATAGTTTTATATATAAGGCTATGGTCTGTTGACTGGTGACCCCACTGTAAATTGGTCAGGTAGAGTGTAACTAAGTTTTTTTCAAACATCTTTGTTGGTGTCTCTTTGATGAATCTTAAACAATGTTCTACCCAGTAGTCATTAGGTCTAAACCTCACTGCCAGCATTGTGGGGATTTTCTTTCTTTTTTTTTTGTAGAGACAGAGTCTCACTTTACCACCCTTGGTGGAGTGCCGTGAAGTCACAGGACCCACAGCAACCTCCAGCTCTTGGGCTTCTACGATTCTTCTGCCTCAGCCTCCCGAGCAGCTGGGACTACAGGCACACGCCACAACGCCCGGCTATTTTTTGGTTGCAGTTCGGCCGGGGTTGGGTTTGAACCCGCCACCCTCGGTATATGGGGCGGGCGCCCTACTCACTGAGCCACAGACACCACCCTTATCCTATATTTTAAAGTAATTCTTGCTATACCAACTTAAGAACAATATAACTACCATGATTGAGAGACCCTACTTCAGATTTACATTGCTCTGTGTGGAAATGTCTGCTTTGATGCCATCAGAGAGAAAGCAGAGCATCTATTCACTGATTACCCAGTGGGTGAGCTCCACAGCTGGCAGAGAAGGTGGGAATCCAGCTGTGATGAAAACAGTTGATTCTATTTGTAGCTCAATAGAGTCTTTGCTTAAAACAGAATGCTCCAAACTTTGTGTAGGTTTGCCAGCTTGTGATTCTCATCCCAAGTCATGAGATTTGGAGAAAGGAAAAAAGAAAAGAGCAGTATTTTTATTGTAAGTTTTTCATATGGGTTAGGATTGGGTGCCTGCTGAGAAAGAAGTTTGTTTGTTAAGGACACTGCTTCTCAGTTTAACAGTAATGCAGTGATTTTCCACTTTGGATGAACATCCTACTGCATAAAACTAGCTAGGTCTATGCAGCCTTCTTGGTTCCATGTCTTTTAATTTCTGCTTTTATTATTTATTTATTTATTTTTATTTTTTGAGACAGCATCACTTTGTCTCCTTCAGTAAAGTGTGGTGGCATCACAGCTCACAGCAACTTCAAGCTCTTGTGCTGAAGTGATCTTCTTGCCTCAGACTCCCGAGTAGCTGGGACTACAAGTGTTCACCACAACGCCTGGCTAGTTTTAGAGATGGGATCTTTCTCTTGCTCGGGTTGGTTTCTAACTCCTGAGCCAAAGCAATCCACCTGCCTTGGCCTCCCAGAGTGCTAGGATTATAGGCATGAGCCACCATGCCTGCCCCTTATTATTTTAATTTTTAATTTTTTTTTTTTTTGAGAAAGAGTCTTACTTTGTTGTCCTTGTTAGAGTGCAGTGGTGTCATAGCTCACAGCAACCTCAAACTCTTGGTCTCATTCTCTTGCTTCAGCCTTCCAAGTAGCTGAAACTACAGGTGCTCGCCACAATGCCCGCTTATTTTTAGAGATGGGGTCTCTGGCTCAGGCTGGTCTCGATCCTGTGAGTTCAGGCAATCCACGAGCCTTGGCCTCCCAGACTGCTGGGATTACAGGTGTGAGCCACCTTGCCCAGCCTTCCGCCCCTTATTTTTTAATTTTTTTCGACACAGAGTCTTACTCTGTGCCCTGAGTGCCATGGCATGATATCTCACAGCAACCTCAAACTCTTGGGCTCAAGTGATCCTATTGCCTCATCCTCCCAAGTTGATGGGACTACAGGCACCCGCCACAACACCCAGCTAGTTTTCTATTTTTTAGTAGAGGCAGGATCTTGCTCTTACTCAGGCTGGTCTTAAACTTGTGAGCTCAAGCGATCCACCTGCCTCAGCCTCCTATAGTGCTAGGATTACAGGCACGAGCCACCTCACCTGGCTTGATTTTTGGTTTTATTTTATGTATGTATGTATTTATTTATTTATTTTTGCAGTTTTTGGCCAGGGCTGGGTTTGAACCCGCCACCTCCGTCATATGGGGCCAGCACCCTACTCCTTTGAGCCACAGGCGCCGCCCTGATTTATGGTTTTAAATATATTATTTTATCACATTCAAGTGGTTAAATCATGATCCTTTTATATTTCAAACTTACAGATTTTTATGGGTATATTTTGACTTCCTAGGATGGTACATAGAAGGGCTGAGTGGGAATTCTTACTCTTTCATTCACCCCTTGTAGATGTATAGTGTGCTCACTACCCTGTTATATGCCAGAGATTATCCTGAGCATTGAGCCACAGTGGTTAATAAAACATAGCCCCTGGATCAAGGGCTCCCAGGCTAGATCTGGGGGAAAAGAAAAACATAAAGAATTCTAAAATTCTGTAAGGGGTGGGGATAGGGGCAAGCACTGATAGAAACATGCACTGTTTTTTTGTTGTATTTTATAAGGCATTCTGAAATCTATTCACAATTTATGAAAGTGGAAGTTTTATTCCCAGGAAGATACAAGGACAAAATAAAAAAGCACAGCATCTCAGTAGGCAATTGAAAGAACACACCATAGTTATAGAAGAGATGTGGAGAGTATACATATTTATTATCATCATTATTGTTTAAAAGTAATACTTGTGCCAGGTGAGGTGATGCATTAGTATTAGTAAAACTAATACTCTGGAGGCTGAGGCAGGTGGATTGCTTCAGATTAGGAATATGAGACCAGCCTGAGCAAGAGTGAGACCCCATCTCTACTAAAAACAGAAAAAAACTAGCCAGCTGTGGAGGCACCTGTAGGCCTAGCTACTTGGGAGGCTGAGATAAGAGAATGGCTTAAGGGTGGTGCCTGTGGCTCAAAGGAGTAGGGCGCCAGTCCAATATACCGGAGGTGGGGGGTTCAAACCTGACCCCAGCCAAAAACTGCAAAAAAAAAAAAAAAAAAAAAGAAAAGAAAAGAGAATGGCTTGAGCCCAAGACTTGGAGGTTGCTGTGAGCTATGATGATGCCAAAGCACTCTACCCAGGGCTACAAGAGTGAGACTCTGTCTCAAAAAAAAAAAAAAAAAAAAAAAACCTTCTCTATGCATTCATGATTTTGGTAATCTTTAATTTTGATAAAGTTGTAAATGCCTGCACAGTAAAGTTTCAAAAATCGTACAAGAAACTAGGCGCCAGCCACATACAACTGAGCTGGCGGGTTTGAATCCAGCCCAGGCCCGCCAAATAACAATGATGGTTGCAACAAAAAAATAGCCAAGCGTTGTGGCAGGTGCCTGTATTCCCAGCTACTTGGGAGGCGGAGAGGGGAGAATCGCTTGAGCACAGGAGTTTGAGGTTGCTGTGAGCTGTGATGTCATTGTACTCTACCTAGCGTGACACCTTGAGGCTCTGTCTCAAAAAAAAGAAAAAAAGAAACTTTCACATACCCTTTTAGATTCAACAATTGTTGACATTTTCCTCTATTTGCACTATTACTCTCTATAGATTTCTATTTGTATATGCATATATATATTTTTTTTTGAGGCAGAGTCTCACTTTGTTGCCCTTGGTAGAGTGCCGTTGCGTCATAGCTCACAGCAACCTCAAACACTTGGGCTCAAGTGATCCTCTTGCCTCAGCCTCCCAAGTAGCTGGGACTACAGATGCCAGCCACAACGCCTGCCTATTTCTTAGCGATGGGGTCTCACTCTTACTCTGGCTGGTCTTGAACTCCTGAGCTCAAGCAATCCACCTGCCTTGACCTCCCAAGTGCTGGGGTTACAGGCCTGGGCCACCTTGCCTGGCATATGCATATCATTTTTTCTAGGCCTTATGAGAGTAAATTGGAAACATTATCTAGAATGTTTCAGTCCTAGAATGTTTCAGTTTGTCATTTCCAAGAAAAAAGACTTTCTCGTGTGTAAACACAGTGCACTGATCAAAGTCAGGACTGATCAAAGTCAGGAAATTTAACATTGACTCAATGCTATTATCTAATCTGCAGACCTTATTCCACTTGGGTCAATTGTTGCAATAATGTCTTTTATGTCTATTTTTCTTTCGTGGTCCAGGAGTCAATGCTGAATCATACATGGTGATTTAGTTGTCATATCTCCTTAATCTCTTTTCATCTGAAATGGTTTGTTAGTCTTTCTTTGCATTTCTTGACCTTGAACATTTTTTGAAGACGACTGGCCATTCATCTTGTAGAAGGTCTCTTAGTGTAGGCTGGGCGAAATGGCTCGTGCCTATAATCCTAGCACTCCGGGAGGCCGATGTGGGTAGATTGCCTGAGCTCAGGAATTCCAGACCAGCCTGAGAAAGCGTGAGATCCTGTCTTTATTAAAAATAGAAAAACTACCCAGGTGTTGTGGTGGGTACCTCTAGTCCCACCTACTCAGGAGGCTGAGTGCAGAAGATTTCTTGAGCCTAAGAGTTTGATGTTGCTGTGAGCTATGATGCTATGGCACTCTACCCAGGGTGACAGAGTGAGACTCTATCTCAAAAAAAAAAATAAAATAAAATAAAAGAAGGTCCCTTAGTCTGAGTTTGTCTGCTCTTTTTATCACCATGATTAGATTTAGGTTTTGCATTTTTGCCAAGAAGACCACAGAAAGGATGCTAGGTCCTTCTCAGTGTGTCACAGCAGGAGGCACATGGTGTCAATTTGGCCCAATTGATCATACCATTGCTTTTTCATAGCAAAGCAAAGTTCTTTTAGCTTTATTTTTTCCAGTTAGCAGGAATCTTGTATCACATTAAAATTTTCTTTTTTGTATAAGCATGATAATCTGAAGCTCTAAATTATTATTATTTTTTTAAGTGGATAGGAAGCAGAATTTATTGGTAGGCACAAATGAGGGGGCAGCACAGGGGAAGCCCTCATGAGTGCAGGGCCCTCCACTTGTCCAGGGGGCCACAATTGGGGATGTATTTGACCCCACAGCCTTCTGGGATGAGCCGCTTCTCTTCAAATTCATCTGCGTTAAACTTGGTAAAGCCCTACTTCTTTGAGACATGAATCTTTTGGTGGTCAGGGAACTTGAACTTGGCCCTGAATAGGGCCTTAATCATGTGCTCCTTGTTCTGCAATTTGGTACTGATGGAGACGATGACTCGACCAATGCAAACCCTGGCCACAGTGCCCTTGGTTTTTCCAAAGGCACTGGCCATATCTGTCTAGCACCTGTCAGCCCCGCACAGAACAACATCTTGTTGATGTAGATGACATGGAAGGGGTGAAGCCACACTTGGATAGGAAAGCTACCTTATCCACAGTTTTTTACCATGTACTTGTTGGCACAAATATGAGCAGCCTCCAAGGCTTCGGAAGAGAGCTGTTCATATTCACCTGATACCATATGGCCACAGAGTGGGAACTGATCCATTTTTGCCTTCTTCTGCCCCAGGTCAAAAATTCAAATCTTGGCATCAGACTTTGAGTACAGCTCATTCTCATAAGATGGGTAACACCTGGTGGAGCAGTGACCCAAGATACCAGGATCTTCAGTGGCAAGCTTGCGGGTGCTCTTTCTTACCAAGAAGAAGGAAAAGAAATTATTATTATTTTTATTATTTTCTTTTTAATTGAGACAGAATCTCACTTTGTTGTCCTAGGTAGAGTGCTATGGCATCACAGCTCACAGCAACCTCAAACTCTTGGGCTCAAGCGATTTTCTTGCCTCAGCTTCTGGAATAGCTGGGACTACAGGCACCTGCCACAACACCCGGCTATTTTTTTGTTTTAGCAGGCCTGGTCTGGGTTCGAACCCACCAGCCCTGGCGGCCCTGGTGCATGTGGCTGGCACCCTACCCACTGAACTATGGGCACTGCCAAGAAATTATTTTTGATTAATTGCAAATAATCAAAGAACAAAACCTAGTTGTTGTTGTTAAGGAAGCAAGGTTAAAACAATATATATTCATTTTTACTTGTGGAGTTTTCATGTCAACAGATATAGTTTGAAATAATACCTACTTTGAGAAAAAATGAGAAAACTATACATTTGTAAATAAGCTTGAAAAAAATGTGATTTGAGAGTATTAAAGGATGGGCAGTGCCTATGGCTCAAGGAGTATGGCGCTGACCTCATATGCCAAGGGTGGCGGGTTCAAATCCAGCCCTGGCCAAAAAACTGCAAAAAAAAAAAAAAAAAAAAAAAAAGTTTTAAAGGACAAAGTTTCAGACATAATGAACATATTTTAAAAATATTAGTATATCTTAAAGTACAAGACCTTTATGACTAATATTGTAATATGCCAGGCAATACACAGTATGACCAGAAGAGACCTATAGCTTAGTAAAGAGGAGTGAGTTATCATTTGCAGCATGAATCCTGGCAGTAACCACTGTGAAAGGCTGATTTTAGGCAGATAATCAGAACTTGACAGAAGGGAGTCATGGGACTGGTTGTGCCTAGGGGGAGAAGTTGAATACCATGCCAAAGAAGATTTGAAAATAAGATTTGGGTCAACATGCATAAATTCACTTTCTTTGAAGAAGTTGCAGTGGGACTCAGGAACAGGAAAGAATATTTATTGTTTTGACTTTGCATGCCAAAATGTAATCTCTCTTTTTCTTCTACCCTTTCCTTAAAATAACAATGGTTTACATGTAGAATGAGTGTTTGTTTTTTTTTTTTTTTGCTCTCATTACCAGTACATGATGATAGACTAGGAATTCTACTAACTTTGAGTCCGACTAACCCATGAGCCAACCCTCACTCTGCCACAGACTGGAGTGTAGTCTTGAGCAAGTCACTTGGCTTCAGTGTCAATATACGGTATTTAAATGGGAGAATGAACCTTGCTGGGTTGGGAGTATTAAAAATAACACATAGAAGGCTGGGCACGGTGGCTCACACCTGTATTCCCAGTACTCTGGGAGGCTGAGGCAGGTGGATCACCTGAGCTCATGAGTTCAATATCAGCTCTGAGCTAGAGTGAGACCCCTGTCTCCAAACAACAGCCGGTGTTGTGGTGGGCACCTGTAGTCCCAGCTACTCGGGATGCTGAGGCAAGAGAATCTCTTAAGCTGAAGAGTTTGAGGTTGCTGTGAGCTATGACACCATAACACTCTATCGTTGCCTACAAAGTGAGACTCTGTCTCTCTCAAAAAAAAAAGGAATGAGTGTTGAGGCTGGGCTTGGTGGCTCACACTTATAATCCTAGCACTCTGGAAGGCTGAGGCAGGTGGATTGCTTGAGCTCAGGAGTTTGACATCAGCCTGAGCAAGAGTGAGACCCCATCTCTACCAAAAATAGAAAACTAGCTGGGCATTGTGGTGAGTAGCTGTATTCTCAGTTACTCGGAGGCTGAGACAAGATCACTTGAGCCCAAGAGTTTAAGGTTGCTGTGAGCTATGATGCCAGGGCACTCTACCCAGGGTGACAGAGTGAGACTCTGTGTAAATAAAAAAAATAAAATAAAGAGGAAGGAGTGTTGGCATGAGAGAAACAGGTAAACTTCTTGGGGAGCTAGAATGTTGCCACTAATACAGGTTGGGATGTTTTTCACTGGTGGGCTGAATGCTGTGCTGTGGGAATGCAGAGGTCTGTGAGTGTATAGCTCTGCGTTGGCCAGGGGTGCCACTCGAGCTGGGCCCTAAATGCTTGTGTGTGAGTTTTTGCTACTGGAGAAAGGAAGCTGTTCCAGGCAAGGACAAACACCCAATATCTGGCAGGTAAAAAGGTAGGATGCTGCCACTGTGCAAAATGGCACCTCACATCCAATCCCTCTACAGTCATCTTCTAGGACTGCCCCTGACTGTTGAGTTGTAGATATCTAACATGTGTTTTAAGTGGACCCTTTGTGGACTTCAGAAATCTTTTTGCTCTACTGTGAAAAATAGTACCTGAAATGGGATTTCCCTATAAACTCCCAGTACCCCACCATTTGGACCTGGGCCAGAGAAACTAACAGTTTGAATGACAGCCTTAGCTCATTGATAATATTAGCTAACTTTTCCATGTGGCTGTGTGCTAGGTAGGCACTGTTCTAAGTGTTACACTTCTATCGATTCATTTAATCTTCACAACAAAGGTGTGTGGGAGGTGCTGCTATTATCCCTCTTTTACAGATGAAAAAACGGAGGCCCAGAAAGATTAGATCATTTGCTGAAGGTCAAGAGTAGGGCCCAGGCTGGCTACAAAAGGCCCTGATCCTAACCATTCTCCTGTCTAGAGACTGAAGAAGTCAATCTCACAGGAAAAAAAATATATTTAACTAGCACTAACATCTGAGAATTAGTCACATCTTCAAGCATAGCTGTAGTAACTGTTGCATTCATAAGAGAAGCCACAATATTACTTGTTGGCCCACAACACGCTCTATTATTTGCTTTGGTAACAATTTTGATTGCATCATTACTTGGACGTAAGTGCTTAAGTAATGCATTAAGTCTACTCTCCCCAGAATAAGCCAGTTTAGGTGGAGTGGGAGGAAAGGAGGAAGTGGGGTGGGTTGGACATCACTGCATGTGGGAAAATGAGGACTTTGTAAAGTGTCTCAAGTGGAGGTTCTCTTAAAAAAGCTTGCCTTGCTTGGCTCGGCACCCGTCGCACAGTGGTCATGGCAGCAGCCACATGCACTGAGGTTGGCGGGTTTGAACCCGGCCTGGACCTGCCAAACAGCAATGATAACTGCAACAAAAAAATAGCTGGGTGTTGTGGCGGGTGTCTGTAGTCCCAGCTACTTGGGAGGCTGAGGAAAGAGAATCGCTTAAGCCCAAGAGTTTAAGGTTGCTGTGAGCTGTGACGCCATGATATTCTACCCAGGGTGACATAGTGAGACTGTCTCAAAAAAAAAAAAAAAAAAAAAAGAGTAGCCTTAACAGTGTGAAACCACTTCAGAGGGTTAAGATCTGACAGTCCATGGAACACACCCTCAAGGACTTCAGATCCTGGCACACTAAATTAAGATGTGTCTGAGATGTTTCAGAAATTTATTCTTTTGGCCAGGTGTGGTGGTTCACACCTGTAATCCTAGTACTCTGGGAGGCCGAGGTGGGTAGATTGCTTGAGCAAGAGTGAGACCCTGTCTCTACTAAAAATAGAAAAACTGAGGCAAGAGGATCTCTTGAAGCTGGCTTGGAGGTTGCTGTGAGCTATGATGCCATGGCACTCTACCCAGGGTGACAGCTTGGGATTCTGTCTCAATAAAAAAAAATTTGTTCTTTCAATTTTGAGATGTGCAATGTTAAATTGTCTTCTCCTTTAAAGAAGTCTCCTTACTTTCTCCCATTGGTGTTTAGTATCATTATAAGAATAAGGAGTTATAAAAAAATCAAAAGTATTCCAATCACATTGAAGTTGCATTCTATGCTCCAAATTCATGATCCTATCACCCATCCAAATAATAGTTTGCCTAAGATCATTGCTTTCATTTGCCAAGTTTTGATCAATTTTCACTTAAGAATTCTACAATCTAGTCAAATTCTTTTGCCATTTTTATTTTTCTTTTCTTTTTTCTTTCTTTCTTTCTTTCTTTTTTTTTGTTTGTTGCAGTTTGGCTGGGTCCAATTTCGAACCCGCCACCCTCGGTATATGGGGCTGGTGCCCTACTCACTGAGCCACAGGTGCCACCCTCTTTTGCCACTTTTCTACAAAGTGTGCAGTTTGAATAGAGTTCTGAATTTTAAGCCCTGTGGTAGTGGCAATTGCAGTAACTATAGTTAAGTCCTGTAATTGCAGCAAGCAAGATGAACACAAATCTTTTATTTTATTTCATTTTATTAATTTTTTTGAGACAGAGTCTCACTTTGTAGCCCTCAGTAGAATGCCACGGCATCACAGCTCACAGCAACCTCAAATTCTTGGGCATAAGCATTCCTCTTGCCTCAGACTCCCAAATAGCTGGGATTACATGCAACCTTCACAACACCCGGCTATTTTAATTTTAATTTAATTTATTTTTTATTTTTTATTTATTTATTTTTTTTGAGACAGAGTCTCACTATGTTGCCCTTGGGAAAGTGCCATGGCATCACAGCTCACAGAAACCCCAAACTCTTGGGCTTAAGTGATTCTCTTGCCTTGGCCTCCCAAGTAGCTGGGACTGTAGGTGCCTGCCACAATGCCTAGCTATTTTTTTGTTATAGTTGTCATTGTTGTTTAACAGGCCCAGGCTGAGTTCAAACCCCCAGCCGTGATGTGTGTGGCCGGTGCCCTACCACTGAGCTATGGACACTGAGCCTATATCTGCCTATTTTTAGAAATTAGGTCTTCCTCTGGCTCAGGCTGGCCTCGAACATGTGAGCTTAGGCAATCCACTCACCTCGGCCTCCCAGAGTGCTAGGATTACAGACGTGAGCCACCATGCCTGGCCAATACAAATCTTTTAGAACTGTGTAAAATTCCTCTCAGAATCTCCGTGACTGTGTGCATTGACAGGGAAGATTTCCCATGGCCTACGTAAGACAACTGGAATCCACACACCTTCCCTTGCTCTCAATAATAGCACACAGGCACTTTGATCAAAGGTGGTAGAGTCAATGCAAGTTAACAGTTTGCAGTTCTTACAATTAACAATTTGTGAATTGGGCAAAATAAGTTTCTCACTACCAACATGTATGGATATTTTACACAAGCTCTCAGTGGAATATTCTTTGTAGATCACGAGTATATGTAATATATATAATAGTCAAATTCTCCCATAGTAACTGTTGTATTCCAAATGCTAAGTCCTGTCATAACAAAAGCCAATTTCCACATGCCAAGGTGGTCAGGACCAACAATAGGATGTATCATTTTAGGCCTTGGGTAAGCTATCCCCCTTTCCTCCAATTTAAGGGGTAGTAAGGTTGTAATTGTCTGTACATTAAAAGAGGATCATCTTTGCTTTCCCTGTATGTAATTATTATAGGATCCTCCTGGCAATCATCAGGCTGGTAACCACAATTGCTAGATGCATGGCCTCGTGGGGCCCAATCAATTATAGTTCCACATCTATCCTGTTGTAGCACCACTGCTCTGGGGCTACACAGTCTTCCCAGTTCAGAAAATCAACTGGGTTGAGTCCATCTCTGTCCTTTTTAGGACAGCTGTGCAATCCTTTTGTTTTACTGCTGGATATTTTTAAGTTCATCTCTATCGTCCTTGTTCTAGTGCTCACAAGATCAGTTTTTATAGCAAATGACAATCCGCTAAACACAAGAAAAGCCTGATGAATTTTATTATACTCTAGCTGATGAGACAACCAGGTTTGAATATCTAATTTCAAATAACCTTGTGCAGGACTGAGGCATATAGGTGGATGGTTATATCCCCTCAAAACATTCATTGCCATGCCTTTTTCTTCTAAGTGAGTTGCAAGCCAATCATCATTAGGCCCTGGCATCCATGCACTATCATTTGCATAAATTTCAATAGCCGATTCCATCCAAGAAACAGGTCTAATTAATGGTGGAAATGGCACATATGCCCAATAGGTAAAGTTCTATTTCACCTTGGCGAGGGGAAGACTTACCATGGCAGTAATTACCATCATTACGGTCACAACATTAACTGTGGTCCTTGCCGTCTTCTCACCAGTGTTCTCTGCATTCTCTTGGCTCTGGTTGATCGTCATTCGTTTCCATTGCATGAGCATTTTTCTCTGAGCAATTCTTGCGTTGGCCTGGCTCTTTCTCTTCTCCTTTGACTTCTTTTTCAAATGGCTCATAGTAAAATTTGAGATATCTTGCTGGAACCCAAATTGGCAACTGGTTTCCTCCTGGTGAAACATAAGCAAAACATGTTCCCCCAAGTAATCACCTCGCCTATTTCCCAAGTCTTAGTATTTGCATCTTTCCACCATACAGTCTTGCTTTCAATTGGATTATATTTTTGTCTTGTACCTTAGGACAATTGAAAAATACACTACTGGGACTTGATCAAACTAAAAAGCTTATCTTTTCTTCACACTGAACTATCCATATCCCACCTCTCACCCCCCCTTCCACCAGACTGAAATCTGGGTTTTTCCAAAAACATACCCTGTAGGGTTTTTCTCACCCTCTTTGCTCCTGCTCTATTTGTGAATTAACCTCCCAAATCCCACTGCCCAGCTCCTCTGGTTTAAATCCATGCCAGCCTCAGAGACGAGTTTTAGTGTCAAGTCTTCCATGAAACCTCTTCTCTTTCTACCCTTTCCAGGACCCCATGCTCTTTGTCAGTCCCTCTGCATTTCTATTTTCTCTTTTCTTATAGCCATTTGTCTGGACATCTTTTCCTCCTTTCTAGATTGCAAGCTTCTTTTTTTTTTTTTTTTTTTTTTTTGAGACCGAGTGTCACTTTGTTGCCCTTGGTAGAGTGCTGTGGCATCACAGATCACAGCAGCCTCAAAATCCTGGGCTTAAGTGATCCTTTTGTCATTGCCTTCTGAGTAGCCCTGGCTATATTTAGAGATGGGGTCTCGCTCTTGCTCAGGCTGCTCTTGAACTACTGAGATCAAGCAATCCACCCATTTTGGCCTCCCAGGGTGCTGGGATTACAGGCGTGAGCCACCACACCCACCCAATTGCAAGCTTCTTGAGAACAATAACTTTGTCATTGTGTCTTCTCACTCATCTAGGACTAAGAATCAAATATAATGCAGATTGTATCATTATTTAATTAAAGTAACTTGAATTAAAATAGTGGAGAATTGAAGATTTTTATTTTTATTTTGTTGAATGGAGTTAACTTTTCTGTAGCCAGTTTTCAAACATGGCTTCAAAAAGCACTACTTAACTGACATAAAAACACATCTTTTAGTATTATATTTGAGTATGCACATGGACTTAGTTAAAGCTAGGGTATTAGAGGTGTCCTCAAAGGGCAGGAAAACATGCAAATGTACATACTAATTTATATCATTAACAAATCCTCAATTGTTAACTCCATTAAGCTAAACAGACTCTACACTGTAAACCATTAATTGATTTATGACTAGAAGTACAAATAGATATAAAATTAATCATTAAGTTTCTTCTGTGAATTATATGATAGTTTTTACCTTTGATAACAACATCTGCCCTTAATGCTAGAGACTCACAATCATTTAATTATTATTCATTTACTCATTCTTCCTCTTATTCAAATATTTATTGGGTAACTAACTGGGCATAAGAGATAAAAAATTATCACCATTTTTGCTCTCAAGTTTACTATAGCCTTGATGGAAAGATAGTTTGAGAGCACTGTAACACACATTAAACGCTCCATGGATGCACAGGTGCACAAGGGATTTAGGGCAAAAGGAGAATGTAGAGTTCCCCAGGAAAGACAAAAAAAAGTCCCTCTCAGGAGTGCAGTAACATCTGAGTGTGACCCGAAGAATTTCTAGTTAGCCACATGGATGTGGAGGTAACAGCATTCTAGGAGGAGGGAGATGCATTTGAAAAGGCATAGTGTGGTGCGGTGCTGTGTCACACTTGGAAACTATAGCTGCATGTGTCTGGTACCTACAGGAGGAGGAAAGTCAGAGAAGAGTGTCAGCAGGCAGCTCAGGTAGCCACCAGAGAGCCTGCTACTCCCTGCTGAGACTTTTGAATTTTATCCAGGTCTCAAGGTGTGGGGTGATCGCAAGCAAGGAGATGCCTCTGATTTTATTATAGAATCAACACTCTATGATATGCGGGCCAGGGGGCAAAAAGCTGTGAATGACTGATCCCACAGTTAGTGGCACATCAATGAAAAGTTCACTCCCATTAATGATGGGTCAGTAGCATCAACAGGTAACTCTTTATTCAGGATTTAGGGGGAATTTCTGAGTAGACCAAAGCTTTAAGAAAAAAGAGTAAGTTTTATCAAAGTGACATTCAATCATTTTTTAAAGTCTCAGAAGATTCAAGGGGCTTATCACAGCTGAACTCTGTAGAATTCATCCAGATGGGTAATGGCCTGTGTCCCAGGCAAGGTCAGAGGCGGAAATGACACAACCACTCAGGTTTACAACATTACACAGACCTCAGTCTCAAGTCCCTTTGGTCTAAACTAAATTTATTTATTTTTTTTTATACTTTAAGCTCATTTCCTCTTTTCTATCCTTGGGGAAGTAAAAAACAGATGGTCATAAACTGCCAGATAATGACCCTTTATAGACTGGTGACATTATTAAATCATTTCTCAGCCATCGTTTTCCTGGGCCAAACAACAGAAACTCCCTATCAGTTTTATTCTTAGATTTGCTGTTCTAAATCTGTATCTGTTTTCCTCTAGTGTCTGGCCAGCTTTTTTTTTTTTTTTTTCACCTCCCTTAGATGTTCATCCATAAACAGAATGACAGTCTTCAACCAATGTATAATTATTGCCAAACATTTCTTCTGGGATTTCTTTTCCTGTAAATATAGTCAAGTGTTATGTTACGTTTTTTAAAAAAAGGTAGCAGCAGCAGGTTTACTACCTGCCATCTTGAGACCACTAAGATTGTCACATCCTTTTAGTAGAATTTGTATTAGATCAACCTTCCTATCCTACCTTTGTCAATTCTAAATTATTCACAGCTATAAATTGCCGTATTTGCTTCACCTCTCTGGGGTCCTCAGCCTCTTGCCGTTGAACTTTATTTTGTTCATGGCTGGTCATTTTTCTACTTCTTTGGCATTGCTTGGCAATTATTTATTTTACTACAAGTTACAATCAGAAATAGTTCATATTTTCTCATCTTGGTACGTCTAAAAATCTTACAGCTCTTTGGGTTTCTCTTTGCACGAGGCATCTCTGCAGCTCACAAGGCATCTAGTGAGAGCGGTCCCCGCCCCACCCGCACACCCACTTCCAAGCTACCCAAAAGAAACCGTGAGGATTGAAGATCAAGTAATGGGCTTTACTGAGCACTGACTGTGGACCAGACCTAGGGTGGGAAGAGGAGGAACTGTGAATGGTTACTGAAAATTCATGACCTGTGGCAAAAGGGGTTCATGTAGCCCATTCTTTACAGGGGCTGGACATAGAAGACTATATCTGCAGTTGGAAATTTAGATGATTACCCAAGATATGGTACTATTTTTAAAATTAAATGGGAAGCAATCAAATACTAGATATTCACCTATGTTTTCCCCCAATGTTTATGTGCAGTCCTCCTTACTGAGTCTGTTGAAAACCATAATTTAAAACCCATTCAGACTTTTAAAGAATTTTCTTCTCATAAAATCAGTAATTAATGAAATATTTTAAGTAGGAGGACAGTTCAGAGGGGTGGGGGAGGATAGTTGAACTATGCCAAAACAAATTCTATGACCCCCTACATACTTAATGATTAATTAAATATTTGCAAGAAAACCAGCCTTTTCATTTCCTCTATCCTTGGAATCACTCAAGATCCTCATAGGTTCAAACATCTAAGAAGCTCATCAATCTGCTGGAAGAGAGCACTTCTCCTGATCTTTTGTTCACTTGGTCTCACTTCCAAGTGGACAGTGAGACCTGCGGCTCCCTTTCCTGGGAACTACAAAGAAGCAGGCAGGCATTCTACAGGCTTGCATCGATAGCAAGATTCACACCCAAAGGAAGGCCCCTTCCCTGACAGACTAAGCTTCTTAGCCAAGTATCAAGGTTGCTGTTTTATTTTTTCTATAACCAAGTTATCAAGGTTGCTGTTTTATTTTTTCTGTAACCAAGTTATCAAAGTTGCTGTTTTATTTTTTCTGCCATTCCCTATTAGGGAAGTTGGTAACTTAAAATGCAGAGGAGTTGTCTCTGATCTGGACCTGATTCTAGTCTTATCTGTCTGGATTCTAGAACAGCAGCGAACAAAAAATGAAACTTTAAAAGAGTTAAATCATTACAAAAAATTCTTCAAGAACTTAAGAGTAAGCTGCCTTTATTATCCTCCTGACAAAGAATAACCAACGCAAAGGGGAAAGAGGCAATAAAGCTATCACTGTCCTCTTGTTTGGACCAGAAGTTATTAAGCCCTGGAGAAACTGCATAGTAATCACATTGCTGATCTGCACCACAGAGTCAGAGGTGGGTATGATTAATTTCATTTTGTGGGTGAGGTTTGAGAAGCGATGCTCAGCTTGTGTGCCAACCCAGGGGACATCTTCGTGGTCTCTGAGAATTCCCTTACAGCACAGCTGGGTTCTCTAGACTTGCAGTCTAGGACTGGCTGACTCTTGAGTTGATCCTGTCAAGAAGCCGAGGTCTGTCTGGCCCGAAGCCTCCTCACTCCCACAGCACCGGCCAGAACTTCACAATCAAGAGGCCTGTAGGATATTCATCAAGTTAATACTGCTACAGAAGTTCTCTGTCTCCTCTGCTCTTGGTGAGGAGGCTTCTGTCCTCCCCTGGAAATGATTCTGGGGCTGGGCTTTTGTTCTCAAGACCTCAGCCTTGAGCTTTGTTTGTGTGTTTACTTCCTCTCCTGAATCCTTTGGTTGGTGTTTTATTTTCGCCCTCATGGCCTATGAACAGCCTGCCATGCTGTTCAGCCCTGTGATGAGAGACCCAGGACACAGGAGAGGACAGCCAGCTGACATTAGGGAGGTGGTGCCAGCTCAGGAAGGCAGCAGGCACTCGGGAATAATAGGCCCCAGTTTCTGTTACCATTGGCGGAGGCCCCACCGATGTCAGGGAACAGACATTCCCACAGGCCTTGTCTGTGTATTTGGCGTCCTCACCTCAGTGCATACGCCTACTAGGTGACTTTTCAGCCATGTCATTGTTATTGCTGCTGGTTTTGTTTATTCTTTATCTATCTATTTATTTATTTTTAAAAAGGTCACCTTTGAGCCAGGTATGGTGGCTGATGCCTATAATCCTAGCACTCTGGGAGGCCAAGGTGGGGGGATTGCTTGAGCTCACAGGTTTGAAGCCACCCTGAGCCACAGCAAGACCCCATCTCTAAAAATAGCTGGGCGTTGTGGTCGGCAACTGTAGTCTCAGCTACTTGGGCGGCTGAGGCAAGAGAAGCGTTTGAGCCCAAGAGTTTGAGGTTGCTGTGAGCTGTGACACCATGTACTCTACCAAGGGTGACAAAGTAAAACTCTGTCTCAAAAATAAATAAATAAAATAAAAAGGTCACATTTTACTGAGACAAGAATAACTAGTTTTTGAAACTCTTGGTTCACCTATTCTTCTAATGCTTTCGTGTTCAGCAAAATTTTAAGATAACTATTATCTTACTATAAAAATTATAACATGTTCATTATAGATGGTATTTAACATAGGAAAGTATAAAGAAATACAATCACATATAATCTCAGCACCTGAACAAAATAACTCCATTTATATACTTGTACTTTTAATTATTTGAAAAGGCACAGGCATAAATATATATATATTTTTTTAAAAAGGAATAATTTTCCCCTGGGTTTATTTCAGTAGTTTACTGTTTTTAACAATTAAAAATTTAGATATTTATTTTCTTAAAAAAATTCCATACTCTTTTGACATAGTTGAAACAAAGTGTATTTTTAATTAAAATATTATTCTCGTATTATTCAATGTACCCATTTTACATTTTCAAATTTACACACTTGTGTAACCGCCACTGAGGCGGAGTTAAGAAGGACTCATCTCACTGCAGAAAGTTGCCTCAGGTCCGGTCCCGTCTCTACTCCCTGGTCCAGGCAGCGCCCGATCTGCTTTTTGTGACTGCAGTTTGGATTTGTCATTTCTGGAGTTTTACATGTGGACTCATGTGCATTCTTTTGTGTCTAGCTTCTTTCATTCATCGTAAATTCTCACACACTTATAATCACATACAACTAGACTTCCCTATATTTTAAAATATACTTCTCTTCATTCTACAAATATATGAACATTCTTCATACCATCAATTATTTTCTTAAAATTTAATTTCCTATAACTAATTGCACTCTATTTTAGGGATATACCATAATTTATCTCATAAATAAGATCTTACTGTTAATCACTTATGTTGCGTCAATAATTTTCTTTTATAATCAAGAATGATTATTCTTGAATAATCATGTTTGTGTGCATTACCCAATTCCCTTGGGATAAATTGCTGTAGAAGTAGTTAAAAGTTGGTTGATTTTTTAAAGCTTTTGATGTTTATTGTGCCAATTTGCTCTATCACTGGTGATATATACAAATAGGTGAGTAAAAATAGTATTTGAAATCTGGAAGGTAACCTAGAAGAAATACAGGTCAATAGTAAGTAAATCAAGCAAACAGCCCTCAGAATGGGAGAAG
>CAUYPK010057647.1:0-31475 GCA_963574355.1 Loris lydekkerianus | reverse complement strand
TGCTTTACTCACTACGTTCTTGGCTGTGCAGAAGCTTTTTAGTTTGATCAGGTCCCAATAGTGTATTTTTGATACTGCTTCAATTGCCTGGGGAGTCCTCCTCATAAAATATTCACCCAGGCCGATTCCTTCAAGAGTTTTCCCTGCACTTTCTTCTTCTTTGCTCAAAAACAACTATTACATCTTCCTTCTCTGCACTGCATTATCCTTTGAGAAAACATCCCTCCTCCCACCTTAGATTCCATAGGTATATGTGTATTTGGCTGACTTCACTTCTAGCTCTTGGGATGGGATGAAACTTGGCTGGGCCAATTAGCAGCTCCTTGAAAAAGTGATACGATTAGGAATAGGCTACATGTCCTAAAAAAATCTCAAATAGAATAATCTCCAAATTAGTGCTAGACAAATGAGAAAAAAATAACCCATTTCTACTGGGGATAGACACATGACAGTTTTGGACTGATGCTACTGGTTAGTGTACTTTCACCACAATAAAGCTAAAGAAGAAGGTAACATTTGTGATACTATGAAACATGTGAATCCTTCTGTACTTGTAGTCAGAACAGCGTTTTCTTTTTATGGTGTATCTGTGGATATTTATTAACTATGAAAACACATAAAAAAACTTGATATATTATTTGTGGTTGAATATATGTGCTTTATAATATCAAAACATGAATTGGAAAAATACTTGCTAAAATAATAACAGTGGCTCTGGAAATGGAGGGAAATGTTAGGAGCTAGGAGTAGCTTTATGTGCAACCTGGATGGAGTTGAAACACATTCTTCTCAGCAAAGTATCACAAGAATGGAAAGCAAGTATCAATATTAATATGTACTCAATATTAATATGAAGCCAGATTCGTGCCCACATAGAAGAAAAAGCCATTTCAATTCAAGTTGGGGGAAGGGGTATATTGGTGGGTTCCTACTGAATGAGCACAATGTAGGGGTGTATGGCACACCTTTTGGGTGTGGGCCATAACTACAAGAGGGATGCTAACAAATTCAAATTTTGTGACTTGATTGTACCCTCACATTAACCTGAAATAAAACAGCCAATATCATGTTAAATTTTTCAAATACGGAACATAATAAAGCCTCTCCTTTGTTTTGATTTTAGGGGGCGGTGCCTGTGGCTCAAGGAGTGGGGCGCTGGCCCCATATACCAGAGGTGGTAGGTTCAAACCCGGCCCCGGCACCAAAGAAAAAGCAAAAAACTGTTTTGATTTTAGGCAGTTTAAACCAAGTTTATGTCATTTGCCAGGAGTGATTAAGTGTCTCACTTATATAGATGGGGACAAGTCTCTAGACAAAAGTCTATTACATCATCATGATCTAAATTTGTCATTATCCCATGATCTCTCAATTAAGGAAAGAAAAGAGGCAGGAATATTTGCTATACCTATGATGAACCAGGGTGTATGTGATTCTTTCACCTACATTTACTCATTGAATACTAATATCTGCAATGACTCTATGATGTAGGCATTCTCATTCCTATTTTATAGAAGAAAAAAGTAAGACTAAAACGTTCAGAAGATTTTCCCAAGGAAGTAACTTAGAGAAGAGTAGAAAACTTCTAAGAATTTGCAGCTCTACCAAAGCAATGTCAAAAGATTTTGGCAGTGCAAAAACTGTCAAAAACAACATTTTTAGAAATCGGGAAATTACCCAAAGGCTTGCGACAATCTGAAGAGTATTTATTCAAGGAACTGGCTGCATAGTGTTAAGGACAGCAATATTTGTGGCATTTTAACTTAAACTAATCCGACCCCCAACTTCTTAGCACCATGGTATCCTGGAAAATCAACTTATAACTATATTAGCTGTAAAAAACAGCAGTACAGCAGCCACTATGGGAACAATAACAATAGCCTTGAAGTTCAAAAAGGCCTATCCTCAGATAATTGTCACACTTTGACCTGTCTGGTAGCTATTATACTGAAAAGCTCTATTCTCAGGCCTTATTTTTACATGACCTGTTTCAGAGTTCACTTTGTATTAAGAGTCCTACACACAGGCATTTATTTAAAATAATCAGTGACAACATTTAATATTGCAAATGTTTGAGGTGGACTTAACAGTGTGGCTCATGAGACTGACCAAAAGAATGGAAGAAAAAGTATCCAGCGTACTCAATACTATTACAAAACCATTATATAATCACCTACACTTTCATATGAATGATAAAACTATAGTCCAGAAAGAAAGAAGGAAGAGGAGGGAAAGGGGAGGGGACGAGGGAGGGTATTTGGTAGGACCTTATTTATTATACATAAATACAATTGTACATTTTAAAACAATTAAGATTAGAGTATAAATTGTCTTACCACAACAAATAAGTGATGGTTATGTTAACAAGTTTGATGTAAACTTCCCACATTGTATATAAAATTAGCACATTGTACCCCATAAATGCATTAATGTACATAGTTATAATTTAGTAAAAAAAAAAATTTAAAAACAAAAGTGAGCAAAATGATGTTCATAGGGAACTTTGAAAAGCTCTGACTCAGAGGTGCCAAATCTTTTGTATCTGATGCACATTGGAAGAGTAAGAGTTGTCTTGGGCCACACATTAAATACATATACTAACAAAAACTGATTAGCTAAAAAAAAAAAATATATATATATATATATATATATATATATATATACTTTCTTTTTTTTTTTTTTTTTTTGCAGTTTTTGGCTGGGGCTGGGCTTGAACCCACCACCCCCAGCATATGGGGCCGGCACCCTACCCCTTTGAACCACAGGCACCACCCCATACTTTTCATGTCATCTGACAGATAAGCAAAAAAAAAGTCCTCACAAAAGCAGCATGTGGCCCATGGGCCCCAGTTTGGAAACCCTTGCTCTGACATAATCCTGGGAATTTGGAAGATCATGCACAAGCAGAGGTCTGTGAACATGCCAAGGAAACACCTGAGAAAGACTTGTGGCCAACCTTTAGGCTTTTCCCAAGTAGAGAGTGAATGTTTGGGCAGTTGTAGACCACCTGCTAGAGCACTGCATGTATACTCCAACAGACAGTCCAGAGACTATTAGCTCAAGGCTTTTTATCTATCTTTCCCCATAGCTAAGAAAGCAGAGACTTCAGTGAGCTTACCTGACAAAGAATACAAGACATTAGAAAACTAGTGCAGAAAAGTCACTCAATAAGCAATGAGTAACAAACTCTGGGAAGTGGGGGAAATCTCATTTTCAAGGTAGTCACATTATTTAAAATATTCAGTTTCAATACCAAATTAAGAGACAAGCAAAAAAACAGGAAAGTATAAACCATACCCAGAAAATTTAAAAATCAATCAGTAGAAATTGTCCCTAAAGGAACCCTGACATTAGACTTACTCTAGGCACATTAAATCAGCTATCTTACATATGTTCACAGAGCAAAAAGAAATGGTGCATGGAGATCTGAAGTATGAAAAGTGTGTCTCACTAAATAACAAATATCAAAAAATGAAGCCCACTATAAACAAAAACTCTACAATTGAAAAGAAAGGTAATTGAAATAATAAATTCACTAAAGGGGCTCAATGGTGAAATTAAAGTGTCATAAAAATTATCGATTTGGTTTAGAAAAAATTCTTAAGTATTGGCAAGAAATTAATGCTAGTGTTCAGCAAGATTCTAGGACACAATAGCAGTATGTAAACACAAAATATTTGTTTATTAAGAAACTCAGAAATAGATTCCATTTACAGTGGCATCCAAAATATAATACTTAGAAATAAGTTTAACAAAAGAAGTGTAGTACTTTTATAGTGAAATTATAAAACATTATTGAATGGAATTTAAGACATCTAAGTAAATGAAAACATATCTCATGTTAATGGATTGGAAGACATATGTAGTTAATGACAATGCTCTCTAATTTTTATATTCCATAAAAATACTACCAAAATTTTAGCTACTTTTTGGGGGGTAGAAATTGATAAACTGACAACTCTAAAATTCAAATGGAAATAATGGGGACCCCAGATAGTCAAACCAATATTGAAAAAAGAATTAAGTTGGAGGACCCACACTCCCCAATGTTAAAACTTACTACTAAACAACAGTATTCAAGATAGTGTTATATTGCCCTTAAGACTCAACATCAAAGATCAAAAGAATAGAATTCAGAGTTGAGAAATAATACCCCATCTTATGATTAGCTGATATTTGGCAACAGCGCCAAGACAATTCAATGGTGAAGTATTTCAACAAATGATACTGGCACAAGTGCACAACCACATGCAAAAAAATTGAAGTGTGGATTACTTCTTCATCGCATACAAAAACTAACTCAAATCATAGTGCTAAACATAAGTTCTAAAATTATAAAACTGTTAGAAAAAATGTTCAGTAACTTTTCATATATTAGATTAGGCTATCGTTTCTGAGATACAATGCCATCGGCACAAACAACAGCAAGAAATAAAAAGAAATTGGGCTTGATCAAAACTGAAAACAGCAAGAAGGGGGAGGTTGGGCAGAGGGAGGGTGATTGGTGGGATTACACCTGCAGTGCATCTTACAAGGGTACATGTGAAACTTAGTGAATGCAGAATGTGATTGTCTTAACACAATAACTAAGAAAATGCCAGGAATGCTATGTTAATCAGTGTCGAACTGTTTATGAAACCAGTGCATGGTGCCCTATGATGGCATTAATATACACAGCTATGATCTAATACTAATAAAAAAAAAAAAACAACTGAAAACATTTTTCTTCAAAGGATGTCATCGAAAGAGTGAATAGACAACAAACACACAGAATGAGAGAAAATATTTGCAAATCATTTCTTTTTTTAATTAAGTCATATACACATAGATCATGAATACAATTATGTATATCACAAATCATTTATTTGATGAAAGACTTTTATATAAAATATATAAAGAATTCTTATAACTCAACAACAAAATAATCTTGATGAACTCATTTTAAAAATGGGCAAAGGATTTGAATAGACATTTCTGTAAAGAAGTTATACAATGGCTAAAAAGCACAAGAAAATGTGCTTGAAGTCATTAGCTACCAGAGAAATGTAAATCAAAACTACAATATTACTTTATACCATCTAGGAAGGCAATAATAATACCACCACCACAATGGGACAATAAAAAGTGTTGGTGAGGATTCAAAAAAATTATAACTCTCATATATTGCTAGTGGAGATCTCAAATGGTGCAGCCACTTGTAAAACACTTTGCCATGTTTCAAAAAATTAAACAGAGTTACCATGTGACCAAACAATTGCATTCTTGGATATACCCAATGCAACTGAAATATATCTACAGAAAAACTTCTACCCATGTGTTTATACCAACATTGAACATAACAGCTAATGAGCAAAAACAACCTAAATGCCCATCAGTTGATGAATAAACAAAATATGGTATCCATCAGATCAAATATATTCTGCCACATAAAGAAATAATGATGCACCTGCTAAAAAAATGCATGGACCAGGACATGGGCTAAGAAAAGGAATCCAGACTCAAAAGGTCACATATTTTATCATTCCATTTTAATGAAATTCACAGAATTAACAAATCTATACATTAGTGTTTGCAGATGGGGTACAGGAGGAAAAATGAGGCATCACCACTAATTAATAGGGTTTCCTTTGTTAAGGCAATGAAAATAGTCTAGAAATAGATGTGGTGATAGATGCACATTTTTTAGTATTTTAAAGACTACTGCGTTGTAGACTTCAAGAAGGTAAACTCACACCTCTTGGGGGTGTGACATTATTATAAGAGGGGCTTTACCTAGCCACTACAATTAATGTAACCTAATTCTTTGTACCCTCAATGAAACCCAAACAATAAAAAATTAAAAATTAAAAAAGAAAGTGAACTCTAAGGCAAATGAATTACATCTCCATTAAGCTGTTCCTTTTTTAAAAAAGTAAGAGAACTTACTCAATAACATACAACTAGCTGTGAAAATTAATCTTGGATTTAAAAATAAGTTTATATAACTAAGTTCTGTGATTTATTACATCCTAATACTTTCTAGGTGTGTTAACTGTGCCTAAGAGACTTTAGGTAGAATAAAGTATTTAGAGGGCCATCAGACTATATTTTAGGATCAGCCTTCATGTACTTCTGAAAAAAAAAATAGTGTTTTATGGAGAACATGAGCCTCAGAGGATTATAAAAGATGCTCAGAAATTCCTGCCCATGTCTATAAAATGGGAGAGGATACGGCTTACCCAAGGGTACACTTTCCCTCTGAGAAGTCAAGAAACCTTGGAACAGAAACCACAATCAGACTTGGTTGTGAAAATTAGAGTTGAGAAAGTTGGAAAAGAACAAACGCTGCTATTGTTCAAGTACTGAAGGTCAAATTGTGCCCTCAGAGCATCAAATGATAGAAGGGGGGGAAAAAAAGGAGTTTTAGGCAGAAAGCCAAGTGACTGGGGGCAAAGTATCCGGGCGTTTTCTTGGTTGCTTTCTTAAATTGGAGCTTTTTCAATGAAAAAGCAAGAACATTGAGCATTGTTGATTTTTTTTTTTAAAGGCAGTTGAGAAGTTTGACAGCTCAGGGTAGAAAGAATAAGAGGTGCAAGAAACTAGTAATTACTGCTATCCAGAGACAAAGACATGTGCGTGTGTGCTCCACACTTGTGGGTTTGCCATTATTGAGTTTCTAGTTCATAATTTAATTTCTTCCTGCCTGCCAACAAAGGCAACTTTCTCCTGTGACACTGGCAAAGGGGAAGTTGCAAAACAGAATAGACATCAAAGTTCATTGTCAGGTGGAAATTTGCCAAATGCATAGATCTAGTTTTCAAGGAAAAAACAAAACAAAATGACTTATATTTGTTAAAAGTAGTAGATATTTGTATTTTGGAGGTACATACAATTTATTTTTTTTCTCCTTCAAGTCTAAATTCCTCCTCTACTTTTCAAATATTCTCCATATATAAATGATGCCTATATATGTGTTTTTCATCATAAATGTGATGTCACTTTTAGATACTTTATTGGTGGAGCTATATCCAGAACATGGTCATGAGTCACAAGGAGTGGGGGGAAGAAAAGGTCAAAGGGAAGTATGGGCAAATGCCACAAAAGTTAACACAATTTTCTCATAGGAGAGCATTGTACTCTGAGGGATCTTCTTATATTTAGTTTAGATACAATTATAACACATGTGGCCATTTCATAATATTCAAGTGGAAGTGAAAAAGACCATACTAGGAGCCAATGTGAAACTTTGTCCAGCTCTTGAGTCTTACAGAATGGAGCTAGAATTATATGTTTATCCTTTATTACCTATACAGTCTTAGGGCAGTTTCTTAAATTTCCTGAGGCTCAGTTTTGTCAAATGCAACAGTACCATTTTTTGAAAATTAGAGAATGAAAAATATGTATATAAGAACAAATTTGGAGGCATCACTTTCCCAAACTTCAGGCTATAGTGATTAAAATAGCATTATGTTGGCATAAAAATAGAGACATAGACCTATGGAACAGAACCGAGAACTTAGAGATGGAATCAGCCTCATGTTGCCATCTGATCTTTGATAAAGCAAACAAAAGCATACACTGAGGGAAAGAATTCCAATTTACTAAATGGTGCTGGGAGAACTAGACAGCCACATGAAAAAGACCCACACATTCACCACTCACAAAAATTAACTTACAATGAATGAAAGATTTAAACCTAAGACACAAAACTATAAAAATTAGAGAAGAAAGTGTGTAAAAACTCTTATAGATATCAGTCTAGGGAAAGAATTTATGTAGATGACCCCAATGGCAATCACAGCAACAATAAAAATTAATAAAAGGGACCTGGTCATGTTAAAAAGTTTCTGCACAGCTGAGGACATAGTCAGCAAAGCCAATGGCAACCTACAGAATTGAAGAAGAGATTTGCATGCAACACAACTGATAAAGGACTGATTACCAGAATCTACAAAGAACTCAAGAAAATCAATAAGAAAAGATAGAACAACCTGATACAAAATTGGGCAAGAAAATCAGCACATTGTACCCCATAAATGCAGTAATATACACAGTTATGATCTAATAAGAAAAGAATATATTTAAATAAAATATATTTAAATAAAAATTTAAAAGAATAAAAATATGAAATTGGGCAAGACACATGAAGAGAAACTTTTTTATGAACATAGACTAATGGCCAAAAAATACATGAAATCAACTAATCATCAGGGAAATAGAACTCAAAACCACAATGAGATATTACCTAACCCCAGGGAGAATAGCTTAACAGATGCCTGCATGGATGCAGAAAGGAACACTCACACACTGTTGGTAGGACTGCCAACTTGGTCAACCTCTATGGAAAGTCATATGGAGATTCCTCAAAGAACTAAAGGTAGACCTATCTTTTGATCCTGCAATCACTCTACTATTTACCCGAAGGGGGGAAAATAATTCATAAAAAAAAGCACTTGTGCTCAAATGGCAATAGCACCACAATTCACAACAGCAAAGATGTGAAAACAACCCAAGTGTCCATCAATACATGAATGGATTAATAAATTGTGGTATACGTATAGCACAGAATACTATACAGTCATAAAAAGATTGAGATCTAGTATCTTTTGTAACAACCTGGATAGAATTGGAAACCATCTTATCAGTGAAGTATTACAAGAACTGAAAAAATACCACATATATTTAATACTCAGTAGGAACTAGTTGATCAACACCTATGTGCTCCTGTGGAAGCAAATATTGATGACATTCAAGTAGTAGAGAGGTGGATAACAGGATAAGTGAATTCCCACCCAGTGGGTATCTTGCTTGGGTATGTTTCACACTTTCTGGGTGAAGGACAAACCTATAATGCTAACTTTAAATATACTAAAGCAAATTATGCAACCAAACCACACATACCCCCATAATATTCTGAAATAAAAAAATAAAATGGTCAAAATAGTAAAAAAACATTATGTACATACACACATACATATATTGTTTTCACACTGAGGATAAGAGTCACATGTAACATATATATATATATATATATATGTTATAGAATTTATATATGAATAGATTTGAGAACATGGAGTTATTCAATATATGAATAAACCATAGACATTATTTTAATTCCGCAGTTTATGTTTTTTTTCAGAATGCAATAGAACTCTTTCTATGAAAATATCCAAGATACCAAAGACAAACTTGGTCAGTATGGTTAAAATACAGTGGGAGAGAATTTGAATGGCCAGGAGCCCTCCATTAAAACCCTTAGGCTCCCATTCAATGTGGTCTCTGAGTAGTTTGACAACCATGAAAACCACATGTCATCATATCCAAGCCCCTCTTTTTAACCAAGAGATCTGGTAATAAGAGAGGAAGGAAACAAGTTTCCCAACGTTATGAGAACTATTTATTTGTTGGCAAAGTAATTAATAAAACCCAAGTCCCATTCCTATCCTCTGGTCCTCTCACTGGTCCTCTCACTGCCAGGATTCCCCAGTCCACTTTCCACATATTGTCACTGTTAACAGTGACACAAAACTAACAGCTGCAAAGAGAAACTGCATCAATAGAAATAGGTACTTAGAACATAGGGACACATAACAAGACATAGTGAGGCAGAAGACAGGAAAACTAAAAAGATAAAGGGTGTTAATCTATGTTTCCATCAGGGGAAATTTAGTTTAATGACAAAGAGAACTACATGATTGTATGGAGGACAAGAACATAGATTTCCCATGATAACTTTAGTACCAAGGAAAATTCCAAAAGTTGTATAATAAATAAACCTCATGTAAAAAGTTAGGAGAATCTAAAATGTATTATGCAAGGAATAGAGATAAAATTTAAAAGATAAACAGTTTGACATTTTGAGGACAAGCCTCAGTAATTTGAAAAATTCACTTTTTATCAAACACTACATGCCTCAATGCTATTAGTTCATTAGTAAGCTTTTTCTATTTGTGTGAATATATTTATAAATAATTTTTTATCAGATAATTCCCATTGTTTGAGAAGATAAAAATTATCTCCAAAGCAGATGCATACCATTAGGAGGAAAAAGAAAAGCTCTTATCTGTTAAAGGACAGATAAGGAGAGATAAGTCTCTCCTTGTGTCTTCTTCTTCTTTTTCTTTTTTTTTTTTTTTTGTTTGCAGGGTCGGGTTTGAACCTGCCACCTCTGATGTATGGGGCACGTGCCCTACTTCTTTGAGCCACAGGCACCGCCCATCTCTTCTTGTGTCTTCTAATGCTAGATCTATGTGAATCTATAATATCTTTTGATATTAAGTGCTATACATTGTCCCTCAATTTCTAACCAAACACAGTAATCCCATCTTCTACAGCACATTCTCCAACTTTTCACAGCACACACTCACCTCTCTTAACCTGTTTTAATCATTTAGCATCAACATGTCTGTAACAGTCCTTAAATTGCCTGTTTTGTACTCTGTACAAATTGTAAATTGCTCATTAATATTTCATGCATGTAAGTGCATCTTACTATGCACTTAAAGATCACTTCAATAAAGATTCAATGTCTGCTATCTCATTACATCATCCAGAACATATAATACTCATAGAATATTTGAATCAATCAATAAATAAATGAATAAATATACAATGAATAAATTTAGCAGAAGTATTCAAAACATTGAGTGAAAGTAACCCTAATCTAATTAATGCTTCAAATATGTTTATATGTATATGAAATTAATTCACACTTTTCATTCATGAGATACTGGTTTGTTCTACGAGGTCTTTGTAATTCAGAAAAAGAAGGAAATGAGAATAAATGTTGAGTTCTTGACCAGGTCAACGACTGATTCAATTTTGAGCAGATCATATCACATCTATGCCTCACTCTCTCCATCAGTCAAATAATTAGGCTGGGTCTATGAGGTCCCTCCCAGTTTTGACATTATTTGGTTTATGATACAATGGCAAATACAAAGGGAAAATAACCAACCACTCCCTAGCAAGGTAGAAAAAGGTCCTAGTTTGTTAGTTTTACTCAAGGCTTATGATTTCAAAACCTGATTACTCTTCAGAATTACTCATGGAATATTTAAAAATATGAAATTATAGATTGACACTTACCACATTCATATTTCATTTGTATTTTACATTTTGCAAATTGCCAGAGCTATACTCTCAAGTTTGTGGTTTTCTTATATGTAGATAACAGCATAGAAAAGCCAACTCTGTAATAATAAACATAAATGGGCACAGCACCTCACAGCACAGTACTCTGGATGAAAGCCTGGACTCTGGTAGCAGGAAGGTTTGGTGTAACAAGAAAGAATTGCCAAGGAAACTCTGAAAAAGAGCAACAACAAGGGGGACTAGTCATACAAGAGATAAAAACTAATTCTGAAGACTCTATAATTAAATTACATTGGCACATGAGTACACAGAAACACCCACAGAACAAAGTTAAAATCCAAACTTTATGCCCCAAACATAAGAAGGTTTCACATACGGTAAAGTATCAATTTCTAATGACTAGAATAAAGATATACTCTCAAAAAAGAAAAAAAAGAAAAAAAAAAGATACTGAGGAAAATAGACACCTGTGGAAATAAGATAAGGACCCTTATTTCACACCACACACCAAGGAAAACTCACAATATTAAGTGGCAAGGGGTAAAAGAATTTATATTAAATACTTGAAGAAAACACAGTGTACTTTAAAATAATGATTTTGATAACTTTAAAATCAGAGTGTGAAAAGCCTTTATAACATTCAAAATATAGCATCCATATATAAGTGATCTTTAAGTTCTAATAGGTGATTTAAAAAATACTTTGTCACAACAATTTTAAAATAACAAATAATAATAAAAAAAATCCCAACTCATATTATAGACCAGCAGTACCCAATCATTTTGGGGCCAGTGACTAGTTTCATCAAAGACAATTATTTCCACAGAATGGGGCTTGGATGATTTTAGGATGATTCAAACACATTACATCTCCACCTCAGATCATCAGGTGCTGGGGTCCTGCCCCAGGGGGCAGGGTCCTTAATACGTGTGGATCTGAAGGCAACTGACTAAAGAAATATAAAGTTAGAAATGACAAGAAAGAGACAAGACACACAGAATAGAATTTTCAAAGGTGGGAACTCAAGGAACCACTTCCCACTTGTGGGGTTCTGATGGTGGCTCCAAGTGCCAGTTCTACTCAGCTTTTATTGAAGGCTATTTGTTCATTAGCCCAAAGGGTAACCTGAGGAAGGGAACAAAGATGCCAGCAGTTTCTCTGAGTAAGCATATCAGCTCCTACCATTTCTATAACCATTAACCTTAAGGGTCTGAGCAGCCTTGAGAAATCTGGAACCTAAGCCTGGTGTGGGGGCAGCCTCCTGTCTGAGGTCACACACAGAGATTCCTAGGGAGGTGATAATCTCCACTAGTTCACTGTGGAGTAAAACACCATTGGCATCTCCTCTGAAGAATTGGTGGGAGAGAGGAATTTTCCTCTCATCAGACCACTGCAAAGGGTCTTACTCTGCAGTAAGGAATATAAGACCTCCTATCTGTATTTCAGGGCTTCAGTTTTTCCCTTGATCTCCGCCCCAGCCAAAGACAAATCTCCACAATAGGCATTTGCTTTGTCTATTTACTGGGCAGGAAATGGCCTAGTTAATGTATCTTTCCAGGCCTTGTCATAGCATCTTCTGTGGCCATTATTCCTCAGAGTGTTTACAGACCCAACAGGAATGATAGTAAGCTGTATCCCCAATAGGCGAGAGCTCTAGGAAAAGCAGGAAACTTGCTCAGATAAGAAATTTAGCAGTGGCTGGTTTAAAGGTAAACTAGATGACTTTTCTTTGTTCTGCCTTACTCAGCTTACTTTTTTATTTTCCCCTTTTTCTGGAGGTGTTTTCCCTTGCCAAGAATGGAGTCTTTGGTCCCCATTTCGCCTACAAACAGGCATTAGATTCTCAGAGGGACCACAAAACCTAGGTCCTTTGCATGTGTAATTTATAGTAGGTTTTGCACTCCTAAGAGAATCTAATGCTGCCACTTATCTGACAGGATGCAGAGCTCAGGCAATGACGAAAGTGATGGGAAGGGGTTGTAAATATAGATAAAGCTTTGCTCTCTCACCTACTCTGCAGCCTGGTTCCTAAAAGGCCACAAACCAGTACTGGTCTGGTATTGAGGATTGTAGTCACAGACAAAACTATGATAGTCTATCTAAAATACAAAGAGCAATTAGAAAACTAGACAAAACAAGCAAAGAACACAATAGAAAAACAATGGACAAAAAATATGGAGAGTCCACATAGATAAAAATGGTGACCTTGTGTGAAACCATTCAACCTGACTCTTAAGAGAAACACAAATTAGAATAACATGAGGAATTTTTGGTACCAAGAAGGGCAGAAAAGTAAATGTTGGTGACAACGCCTATAAATAACAACTATAAACAATGCAGAAAATATAAATAATGACTATTTGAAGACATTGGAGTGCAAATAACAGCAATCTGAAGCTCAAGGGAATTCAACCATGAAAGAAAGCAATTCATTTGGTGTCGCAGCCCCTATGGCCCCTATGGCCCTGGTCTTGATCTGCGCAGGAAGGAACCAGGCATGATGGGGATTAGAAGTACAAGCTTGCAGGAAGCGGGCTAACCTTGACTAAGGATAGCCCCAAGCAACCTCTGCAGTAACCTTTTATTGAGACAGTACTGGACAAGTGAGGGGAGTATTAGACAATGACTACATGCCTAAGGATCGCCATGGGCTAAGGTTCTTTCTCTGCAAGGAGCACCTGTGGACAAATTGCCCAAGGGTCCACCTCCCAGCTGCAAATCATCTTGCTCAGAGGTCTTCTGGCTCTTGGTGTTCTCTACAACTTGGTAAGACTTACATAGGATTTTGCTCCTCTGGAAGGTGCTTTTCTATCTGAAAGGTGGAAATTGGCTAGAACTAAAGAGACAAAGAACCTGAAGTCAACATTTACCACAGCACAGATTCCATGTTACCAAAGCAGTTGGAAATCTCTCTCTGTGTGTGTGTGTGTGTGTGTGTGTGTGTGTGTGTGTGTGTAAGATGCAGAAAGATATAGCCTAAAAAAATAGTGCTGATCTCTCCATTGTAGAGATAGGGTATTTTATTTTAGCTCTATATTTTTCTAATGCTCACATTCACTACTTTTGTAAAAACAAAAATCTAAACTAACATGGATTTGGGATTCAAGTTCTCTCAGCTACTGAGTGAGCTTGAGAAAATTATTTAGTTTTATCAAGTCTCTTTCTTTTTTCAGCTGACAAAAATAGTTGTGATTCTAACCATTTATTATTCTTATGATGTTTAATGGATAATATGCATTTAAATCTCGTAGCACAGTGTTTAACACTGGCACTGAATGTTAGCGATCATCATCTTCATTCTCATCATCATTATTGGTGTCTATTACATTTGTCCATTGAACAAATGAGTGACTCAATCAATGAACAAGATCTGCCTAATAACCACAAGAGGAATTGGCCCAACATTTGGTTCTCCCATGCAGAGCAGCCATACTCAGTCCTCTGAATAGCTGCCAAGGATTTTCTGGCTGGACTGGCTGAGGTAGGTTGACAAGTTGACACTGATGAGAGACAGGCTGGCAAGCACTAAAGAGCAAAATCACCTGCACAATCACATGCCTCTGCCCCTCTGGTCACAGCAAGGCAGCACACATCAGGGTGGCAAAGCTATTAGTGAACCTAAGGAAACTAAAATTAAGTGTAGGTCAAAAACAGAGGTTTTAAAGGGACTGTATATAAAAAAGAGTGATACCAATAAGTGGGAATTCAACCTATTGGGTTCTTACTAAAGTAATCTTATAAATGGCCTTTCATTTACCTTCCAAAATGTTTCAGTTGAGTTAATTGGCACAAAATTTTCTCTTGTATATACTGAAATTGTAGTCAATCTCCCTTGAGTTTAAAGGAGAGATTAATGAATGAGAGGGAGAACAAGAGAGGGAAAAGGGACCTATTTTAATGTTATAAAGGGATGCCTTTTATGAAATTAATCTCAGAAAACTGGTCTCCCCTCATGTATGACATATAGGAAGAGATTTATTATAGAGATTGCAATTAATAGCTGTAGTATGACAGCAGTAATCATGGCAACATAATAGCAGAGTAGCTGTAATGACAAACACGGAGAGTAAGTTTGAATAAGTTCTCCATTTACTAATAACTGTATCATCAAGTGACCTAGGAATTGGTGCTCTGTGCAATTTACAGAGGACAGAGCTTACTGACCAGACCATTGTCAAAACTCCCTCAACTTGTCCTTAGTGTGCCAGCTTAGAACCCAGTATGCCTGAATCTTAGTTTCTCCATGTTGTCCTTGTCTGATCACTTGTTCTTTGCCTACTCTCCTCCAAATATGCACCTATTTGCCTGTAGAATTCCAGTTCAAATGTGGAAATACAAACTGTGGATGAAATTCCTCAGAGCATTTCCTACACTTCAGCCTCACCTACAACTTTCCAATGGCCACGTTCACCAAGAGATCTTATACAGATCTAAAAATCAAAGTGTCCTAAAACCTAACCATCACCCCCTACCCTTAAACCTGCCCCTCCATCAGAGTTTTTGTGTCTGTAAACAGCATCACCATTCTTCCAGTCACTCAGACTTGAATCTTGAGAATCAGTTCACATTTCCATTTGGGTTTTCTCCAACATTCCTGACCAAACCATTTCAGTTTTCTTTTACTGATTCTTTTGCTTCTCCTAGATGATTATTGATAGACATTTTGCAAGGGGATATCTTCCAGTCACATTGTTTTAAATATTAAATGAATTTATCTGCTGGTAACAGTCACATGAATACTTCCAGTTGGTCATATCAGCTGAACTCCAAAATTATTATATATGACTTTTCAGTATCATCTTTCAGATGTTTAATAAGCATCTCAAATTTAACATATTCAATGTCAAACTCCTGATTTCCCTTCCTTGCCACAGCTACTATTCCTACAGTCCTCCCCACCTCAGTCAATAAATGTCATTCCTTCAGTTATTTAGACTGTTTTACCCACATAAGCCCTCCTTACTCTCCTCAACAAACGCAAGCACACTCCTGCTTTAAGGCCTATGCCCCTGCTGTTCCCTCCATCTGGACTACTTTCCCCCTAGATCTCACATCACTACCTTTCCTCAAATGTTCCCTTATCAACATAATTTTTCTAGTGACCCTACAGGAAATAACAACCATCACCATCAATCTCTACTCCTTACATTGTATTCCTCCATATACTACTCAATATCTGAAAGTGTTTATATTTGTTATTAAAGTTTTTTTTCTATTTATTAGAATTTGAGTAACATGAACATAGGGACCTTATCTATTTTGATAGAGTGGGATCTGGTATATAATAAACACTCAGATATTTTAATAAAATGTCCCTGAATGGCTATCACACATTTGTTGAAATCTAGGGAATATCACTGATTATAGAAAAGGGCTGTTTTCTTGGAGGGAGTATGTGTTTGCCAAAAATGATCCAAAGTGAGCTGAGGGAAGTAGTGAAAAATAGAACTCAGGCTCTCTACCCACCATACAGGTCTGGATTTTGCCAGACACCAACTTTTCTTCCTCTGGTAGCAAAAATAACTCTGGAGAGTTGCTATATTTAGAATGGAAAGGTATGGGAAGCTCAGGCTCCCGAATCTAAGACCCAGGTGAATGATCAACAGCCACAAACAGCCAGTCCTGTGAAATCACAGCTCGTCACTGGCAGGCAGGACTGCTCAGCCCCCACATTGATGTACAAACCACTTTGGGACAAGGCAACAAATAACTCCCTAACCCAATAGAAGCAACCTAAGCCAGAAGGCAGTCTAAAGGGGCAGCATTTTCAGAGCCAAATATCTTTGAGTAAAAAAAAAATAAAAAAAAAAAGTCACAGGATTGTGAAATCAGAGCTTTCATCGGTACAAAAAAAACCAAAACAAAACAGATACATTGTCCAATCTTTGAAGAAGAAAGTGAAGTCCAAAAAAGAAGAAGGGACTCAGCTAAGAGCACACAGGGGTTCAGTTGCAAAACAGGTGCTTTTAGGATTAAGACCCAAATCTTAAGCTTCCTGCATAGTCTTCCAGTCTCTTTTTGGTCATAGTCCTAACTCACTACATTATTTTAGTTTCCCTGATGTCAACCTTTTTCATGACACAGAGGGATGCTGGTATTTATATGACACATTGGGGGAATGATGCAAGACTTCTTGTATCTGGAGGTCACAGGCACTAGCATCCTAGCCCACTGCATAGACCCTGGCCCCCTGACTAGAATGTTCCACTGGGAAGCACTACCCTTCCCTCCATACAAGTACGTGCTGTCCATTCCACCTGGAATGCTCCTCAACTTATTATTTTATACTTACCTCTCCCTTACCCTTTTAAAAACCCTTTCATCCAAGAAGTTTTCTCTACAGAAGTTTTCCCTGTGACATGTTCTTCTAGATAACTGAATTTTCTTCCTGTGCAGCATTAGTTGCTTAGAAAATACATGTATATTTGTGTGATCATTTTATCAACATGTACTTTCTGGTGAGGGAGTGGGCTGTCAGATTATGAAAACAAGGACTGTGTTTCTTTTGCTCATAATTATGCCTCCAGGCATTAGCAAATAGCTTATAGGATGTCCTCAATAAATATTTACCAAATGGTTAGAGTTTATATCTCAGGATTTCTTGATGAGGATTTGCCCTTGTAGACCTCTTTCTAACCAGGTATCTTGAACTTATTTAGCCACCAGGACTTTTTTCCCCTGTGGACAATTCTATTAATATTTACAGAATAGTATTCTTTACAGCACACTTTTGGAAAGAGTTGGAAGACTTAGATTCTGGTCCAAACTGTTAATTACTTTCTGCAGCACCCCAGGGAAGTCACAGACCCTCTCTGCTCTTCAGTGGTCTCATCTGTTAAGATAATATCCCCTTTCAACCCTAGTACTCCATCATGATATGTTAGAATACCTTTCTTGGGTATTTCGATTACTTTTCTCCAAGGTACGTATGCTAACTATTTCCTTCTGACTGTGTCAATTAGGCTATCTGTTTCCAACATTCCCAAGTCCCTCTCCTTTTCAAAACTGACTTGTCCCATTTACTAGGAGATTCTGATTTCTTCTAAGTTACTCCATTCAACTCAGTCATATTTAGCCTAAGTGGCAGTTAGTGCTTGGGTGAGTAATTCTACATAGGCAATCATTATCATTTTAGTACATTTTCTTGGTTTCTTAATCCAAATTCAAGAACCATGGCAAGGTCAGTAGAGAAAGTATTTTGGAAAAGAGAAGACCATTTAGTGACACACTTTATATAGCCCTCTACATAAGTGTGATGCTTATAGCAGGTAATATAATAAATAAACTAATGGAATCTAAACAGCTATGGCTCTCTGAGTCTTCCTAGCCCAAACCCAAACTCTGCTGTTTCCCCAAGGAGAGGAAGGTGCCCAGACAGTAACCCTGTTGAGGGAACAGGAAGATGAATTGAGCTAATGTGAGCCTGGCAAAGCCTGCAAGGGCACTGCAGAGGGGAAGACAGATGCCAACCCAGTTCAGAACACACAGCGGGAACATCAGGAAAACTGTTGCAAAGAACAGAGGTGGAATCCAACCCAGCTACCTCACAGATGGAAGTGGAAGCTCTTCTCACTGCTAAATGTCAAAGCAAATGACACACAGGCATGGAAATTCACCAGTCCCCAGAGGAAGAAGTACCCTTGCACACTCACTGATTTTGATTTTCTCATGTGAAAGCCCCTTTTGGACTCCAAATTAGAAAGCATTTCTTCAAACATCTCATCTGAAGCAAGGCCTTATAGAGCCAAAGAGCTCTTCAGCCCAGTGGTAAGTGAGGGCTCCAGATCACCTAATTTGAACCCCCATTTTCGTAAGTACTCCTCAGATTCCAGAGCACCATTTAGTTGCAGATATGCTCTCAATGAGTCTTCCTCTATGGCAGGAACTGACAAACTTTTTCTGTAGAGGGCCAGGGAGTAAATACATTAAGATTTGTTGGCTATTGTCTCTGTGTTGCAACTATGCTAGGATAGCATAAAAGCAACCATTGATAATATGCAAATGAATTAACATGAATGTGTCCCAATAAAACTTTATTTAAAAAGAGTTGGTAAACTGAATTTGACTCATGGGCTACAGTTTACCAATCCCTACTTTATAACAATATAGAAAAATATATTCAACACCTCCTCTCTTCCCATTTGCTTAAGCCTAGTACTGCATAAGGAAAGATCTCTAAAGTCTCCATACTTACAGAATTGTAGTAAGTGCTCTATGTCCATGAGTCCTTTTCTCTCCCAGGTCACACCTTACTCTAGTTTTCCAGTAAATGTCATCATAGTCAAATCCCCAGCCCTTATTCATTTAGGGTTCTATTCCAGGATATTACAGGCACAGCTCAATGTGCTGACCTAGCCAGTTGATAAGACAAGACTATGTCTTCCTCCTTCCACACCTAGGACCCTTGTAATTATTTTGGACCTACACTACAATCCAGGATAATCACCTTAGTTTAAAGCCAGCTAATTACCAACCTTAATTCCACCTGCATTTTTAATCCTTTCATGTTACATAATATGACACATTCACAGATCCCAGGGATTAGGAATCCTAACTAGGACCTCTATAGAGGCCATCATTCTGCTTACCAATACACAGGAATGTGATTTGCATTCTACAAAGTCAAACAGGGGAAGTAAGAGATAGCAAAACATGGGTAAAAGAGATGACTACAATGTAAGTCTTAAGAATCAAAATTTTGTAATTATGCTATCTGGGTTCAAATCCCAAGTTGCCACTTAACTAGCTGTGTGACTGTCAGCCACTTACTGCCTCAGGATGCCCATTAATTAAATGGTAAATTATAATAAAGTCTTATAGTGTTGTTTTGAGGAATGAGGGATTCATGTTGAGAAATTTTTACAGTGTAAGGGAAACAGTACAGTAGGCACTCTATAAATGTGATCTATTAGGGGATGTATATGTATACATCGGAATCTCTCTATATAAGTAGATCATATTTTACTGTACTTCACCTTATTATCATTCATATTTTTTAAGCAAAGTAAATTTCACAGGACCCTGTGTAGAGTGAATTTATCAGTTTGCTCAGTTCATGTCACTGTGTCACAAGATTTCATATTTTTCATTATGATTATATTGATTGGTAATAGTGATTTATGATCAGTAATATTTGATGTTATCATTGTAATTGGTTTTGGATGCCATGATCTATGACCATAGAAGAAAGCAGACTTACTGTATGTTGTGTGCGTTCTGTCTGTGCCATTGACCATTTCCCTCTCTTTTGCCTTATTCATAAGTCACAACAATATTAAAATTAGAAAAATTAATAAATCTACCATGGCCTAAGTGTGTAAGTAAAAGACTTACCTCTCTTTCACTTCAAGTAAAAAGCTAGAAGTAATTAAGCTTAGTGATAAAGGTACGTCAGAAGCCAAGATAAGCCAAAGCTAGTCCTATTTCACCAGACAGCCAAGCTGATGATGCAAAGGAAGATCCTTGGTGGAAAGTAAAAGTGCTTCTTCTTTGAGCACTTGAATAAAAAAGGGATACAGCTGGATAGAAGGGATACTTCTTTGGATAGAAGATCAAGCCAGCTGCAATAGTCCCTTAAGTAAAAGCCTAATCTGAAGCAAGGTCCTAACTCTCTATGACTATCCACAACTCTGACAATCATGGTAGATTCTGGGGAACCAGCAAAAGTAGCATCCTAGGTAGATTAATGAGCAAAGCCAATTGCAGAAGAAGGAAACTTGCAAGGAGAGAGCTGAAGAATTTCCTAGATCTGCTCCAGGGCTGCTAGAAGACTCAAAGTGCTGACTGGGCAGCTTTATCAGACATCTTTTTCTTCAGTTTTAAAACACTCTAATTGCTCTGGGTTCCTGGGAGGCTGGTGGCCTCTCAGAACTGTTGAGGTCAGCCTGTCTTTCTTGCTACCTCTGCCTGTTTTTTTTTTTTTTTTCCCAAAAAACAAAGTAAACTATATAAATGTAGTCTAGAGGAGTATCTTTTAAACATAGCAGTGGGCACAGGGAAGGAGAAAGACAACTGGAAGGAGGAAACTTCAGACAGATACACAGATGGTTAAGAGTATGTGGACACTTTCTCCTCTCTACAATCAACTTGAACTGAAATCATATCCTTTATCTTTGACATACTCCTAACCTGCATTAATTTTAATACAGTTTATTGAATGCTCACTGTATGCCAGAGGTCATTCTATATATTCTACATATTTTACTTTTTTTCTGAGCTCAAGTGATCCTTCCCCCTCAGACTTCTTAGTAACTGGGACTACAAGGTAAAGTTTTTGTAGAGACAGAGATCTTGCTTTGTTGCATAGGCTAGTCTTGAACTCCCAGTCTCAAGCAATCCTCCTGTCTCAGTCTCCACAAATGCTGGGATTACAGGCGTAGGCTATTTTTCCTGGCCTACATACTTTACCTGTATTAACTCATTTAATCTTCACAATACCTTGGAAGTAACTATTATATCCATTTTATAGATTAAAAAACTGACACAAATAAAAATTATGCAAGTTGTCCAAGGTAATACAGAACTAGGACTTTCTTTTTCTAAATACACACTTAAAATCATAAAGTGTATAAAATCTTAATTTAGAAATGCTTTTTCTACTTTTATATATCAAGAAAAAAATTCTCTATGAAAACATCTTGCACATCAGTTTTGTAGCCACGTGTGGAGTCACTTTTCAAATCATCAAAAATAATATTCCTGGCCTCTTTTTTTGCCTATGTTGTTTGAGCAGCAGTATTTTTTGAATCTATTACTTATTCAGATTTATTTTGATTCATAAAATGTTATCAAAACCCCCAAGAAACTATTTGAACAATATTTGGACTTTTTCCAACACATTCATGAAGTATATTTTTGCAATCTCCTCTATGCAACTTAACTGTATTGTTTCATTATTTTTTAATCAAAATCATATATGTATGTGTAACTGTAGTTTCATAATTTTTTTAATCAAAATCATATATATGTTTAAAATACAAAATAGTACTATAAAACCTGCAATTTTTTGAAAGTATTATATGTAGAGTCTTTTACCAAACTCCTTATTCCCCACACACATTCATTCCCTCCCTACTCCCTTTGCTGGTTACCTATCCATTTCCACATGATACATTTATTTTGCTATTGCTTGATTTATCAAATCTATTATGGAAAATGAGCACTTAGCATTCTTCTGACACTAGTCTCCAACCTGTCTTCAATGTTCTTCTTCTACTAGTTATATGATAACTTTTGGTTAAACAACCAGAGTTTATATTAATGTGGATTATTTCCTGCCAAGAAATTATGAACTATGAGATCAGATAATTCAGTACACAAATTCATCCTAAAAAAAATGTGCTACATCCCTCATTGCTGATTATCACTATGGTCCCCTTCAAAATATTCCTCGTGGGAAGCTATGCTCTGATGCTAGTGCCTTCTCCACCCTTCCAAAGTACTTTTTCTAGGATGAAATTGTGAACCTAATTGTCCAAACTCATATGACATTGTCTATGTTTCTGTTTCTTGGGATTAATAATTCCCGTTTTTTTTCTTGTTCTATTTCTCTGTGCATCCATCATTATAAACTCTCTCAAACCCTGAATTTGTAAAATACACTTCTGGTATGGTCAACTGCATTAGTTGCTTACTTGTTTTATCATTTTCTGAAGGACTTATCACCTAGACCCATCTATCCTCCTACTTCCATACATGTATAAAAGGTCCAGGAATCCTAAACAATTATGTCCTAGGTCATTTCTTAGCTGTCTTTCAGGTAAGTTCATTATCTCACTTCTGAATTGGACCTTCCATTTTTCTCCATCCCATTTATTCCTTCTTTTGTATTGCTACTACACTTCATAGAATATATCCTCCCTAAACTCCTGAGAAACGAATGTTATAGGCAAATTTCTCATGTTACTTTACTTATGTACCTTCACACTGACTAATAATTTAAGTACAGAAATATAGGTTGAAATTTTCTCTCAACTTTAAAAAATTCCATTCTAAGCTGAGAAAGGGAAGGTGGGGGGGGACAAGGGGTGTGGTACATCTTTTGGGGGAGGGACCAATTATAAGAGAGTCCTTATCTAACAAAAGCAATTAATTTAACCAGGCTCTGTGTACCCTCAATGAATCCCCATCAATTAAAAAAAAAAAATTCCATTCTAATTTTATCATTTGGAATTATTATTTCTGCTCCTGATTTCCTCATTCCCTCCTCTTCCTCATGCACTATGGGCTCTTATTATGTTATGGTTTTCAAAATTCATAATAACACAGTTTTTTTCAATTTAGAAACATCTTATTCATGTCCAAGAAACTTTTTCCTACTTTATTTCTGACCTTTCTTCTTACATGCAATGGTGGCATTTAGAAATGGTTCGCTAATTTTATTCTTTTATTTTCCAACTCTTTGCTTTTTGTTCTACTTTATAAATTTCCTTAGTTTTTATCTTCCATCTACTTAGGTTTTCTTTCCCCAAGCCTCGTGTAATGACCAGTATAGACTTCCTGGGCTCTATTTCTGATTTTATAATACCAGTAAATAACATGAAATTAAAAAAGAATGTATCTTATGTTAATTCTAACTTTGTCTCCTTTTTTGTACCCATTCATTTTTTCTAAAACCTGCAAGCATGTGTCTGTTAGAGTTTCTCTTATAAATTGAGGTGCATTCTGGTTGGGTGCTTAGCTATTTATGGAAATCTCATCATATTGAATATTACCCTTAACAAATATGAAGTGACAATTCTTGTCCTTCTTTACTTTTGTTGGTTTAAAGGCTATTGTAGCTGCAAATAAAATTGCAACACCTGATTTTTTCTGATTATCATTTGCCTGAAATATGGATGACCATCCTTTCACCCTGAGTCTGTATTTGTCTTTTAAGTTAAGATGTGACTCTTGTATGCAGCAAATATCTGGCCTGAGTTTTTGTATCCAGTCAGCTAACCTATGCCTCTTTAGAGGACAGTTTAAACCATTCACATTAATGGAGAATATTTATAAGTCTGGTGAAGTTTTGGGTATCGAGTTTTTCAAAAGTTTAGTGGACATTTTGAATCCTTTCAACAGTGTGAAGTTGGAGTTTGATCAGAAGTTACTGAGTGAGTTTACTTTTGTGGTATAGGATTGGGTTGGTCATTATGGAGGATATGTCTGAGAATATCCTGGAGAGCTGGTTTGATTATGGCAAATTTCTTCAACATATGAATGTCATTAAAGTATTTAATTTCTCCATCATAGATGAAACTCAGTTTAGCTGGATACAAGATTCGGGGTTGGAAGTTATTTTGCTTTAGGAGATTAAAAGTCGATGACCACCCTCTTCTGGGTTGAAAAGTCTCAGCAGAGAGATCTGCAGTCATTCTAATATTCTTCCCTTTGTACATAATGGCTTTCTTTCTGTGAGAATTTTCTCTTTCATATTAACTTTAGTGAAGTTAATTATGATATGCCTGGGGGATGTCTTATTCGGATTGAGTCATGCTGGGGTTCTGAAGCTGTCTGCTATCTGTATTTCATAATCTCTAGGCATGTCTGGAAAATTCTCTTTCATAATTTCATGCAGAAGGGCCTCTGTGCCCAGTGAGGCTACTTCATCGGTTTCAGGAATTCCAATGATTCGAATATTGGCCTTCTTCGAATTATCCCAGAGCTCTCTGAGAGAATGATCCATTTTTGCTCTCCATTTCTCTTCCTCTTTGAGAGTTTGGGAGCATTCAAAGCTTGTCTTCAATGTCAAAAATCCCTTCTTCTGCTCACTCCACTCTGTTACTGAGGGATTCTACTATATTTTTCAGATCTTTGAGGGCTGCAAATTCTTGCTTCAGTGTGTCTAAGTCTTTGGTGGTTTTGTCTTTAAATTCGTTAAATTCTTGAGACAGCCTTTGAATTGCTCCGCGAATTCCTAGTTCCATTTTGTTAATCTTGTTTGCCATCCAAATTCTGAATTCGATTTCTGACATCTCAGCCAATTGTTTGTGAATGGGATTTTCAATTACATCTTTTATATCTTTCCTTGGGGGGGGATTAATCTATTCTGGTTATTCATGTTACCAGATTTTTTCCACTGATTCCACCCCATAATTGTTTTACTCCCTTTTATTTCTCCCCTGGTGATTTGTCAAGAACCCGTACAGTGCTGTGGCCTGAGAAACTGGGGCCCTGTTTAGTGTAGAGGGGCTAAGTGGTTCTGTCTTGTTTTCAGCTGGTTTCTGTTTGACCCTAATGAAATAGTTACTCTGGGTTGAAGTCTCAGCTGTGGAGAAATACCAGCAATTAAGTCACCCCACCCACCACAGGCAATAATTGGAAACGAAAAATCAAACCTTCCTACAACCACACACACAGGGCACCACCTGGATAGTCCCCAGGTGATTGGTTCAGTTCAAAAGGTCCAAATCAATTATTTCAGTCAGCAGCTGTCTCAGGTGGGAGAGTTTAAGAGGTCTCTGGGAACTGGATCACAGGGGTCTGGTGACTGCTCTAATATGGCTTGCTCTAGTGCTCTGTGTATTCAGGATGAGCCACCCAGAAAATAGATCAGTCTGGGAAGGTTGATGCCTTCTTCCCCACCTTGTAGTTCTGTCACACCCAGTCGCTGCTAGCCCCACAGGGCTGTGACCCAATCAGTTGTCTGCAGTGAGCAGATACTCCAGAGGTTTGCACCTGCCTAAATCAGTGGAAAGTCTGTGTCTGCTTGTCCAGGCTGCTGCTGTCTGTCTTTATCCAGCCGGGGGTGGTGAGGCCTGTCAACCTCTGGCACTTGATGGAGACTGGAGGTGTTCACTCAGTTCCAGCCCCACCCTTAGTTTATGTAACTGGGTGAATGGAACAACCCTGTGGGAGTTTATTTCTGACCCTGCTAGATTCCTCTGCAGAGAAGAGGCTGATTTGAGTTCCCAGAACCTGTGTCTCAGGCCCCTCCAGGTTTGTATTCGCAGCACGATTAGCTGTCAGCTGTAGCCTCTTGGCCTCCTTTGTCTATAGGCTGGTGATCCCCTTAGGGCCAGGTGCGTCTTATGCTCAGTAAAGCAGTCCTCTTGATCAGCCCCACCCTAGGAGTTTCCCAGCTCTGCGGGTGCATTTTCTAGTCCCCGTGTTCCACCCAGGTCAGTACCACCTCAGGCAAACCCTTTACTCATGGGGCCTGTGTTTCAGTCTCAGGTCTGTTCAGTGGTGGTTGCCAACTGAGGAGATGCTCGGCCTCATCTGGTTGCCCAGGGACACAGGAGGAGTGGCTATGGGATATCTGGGGGTGGGCCTTGTTATTGCAGACGATGGCTGTTGCTCTGCACCTTGGAGCACCACCACTCCTGTATGATTCCCTCTTAGCTGACTGTCGTCTCCTCACTCCTGTGCTGCAGTATCAGCACTGGTCAGCTGCAGTCCAGGTCCTGTCTATACCTCTCGAGAGTTCACCCAAGTATCTGGATTCCTGAGGGGCAGGTCTCCAGATCACAGAGTGAGAGCGAAGGGGAGTGTTGGGAGCTCAGAGTTGCAGGTTGTAACACCAAGCTCATTGAGACCAAATGAACAAATAAACAGATACAAAGGCTACCAGGCACCCAAGCCCATAGATACAGAAACAGATGGAAGCACATAGACATACAGACAACACCTACAACAACAGCAACATAAAGACAACTGCAATAAAAATAGTGATAATCGTAAAATAATTGAAAGAAAAAAAAAAGACAGAAAAAAGTGGTTTTTGTAGAAATGTTCAAAGAGAAGAAAGAAGAAATTAAAATTAGAAAACATAGAAATAAAAAATATATCTACATAAAAAGTAATAATAAAAAATTATCAAAAGCTCCTCCAAGAAAATGCTGGGTTAAAAACAGAACAGAACAGAACAAAGCAAAACAAAACAAAACAAAAAGGCACCAACTACAAAAATATTCTTGCATGTAGAAATATACCTATATACATCTATATGTCTGCTGTAGGGATCAACTTTTGTAGGAATATATCCATACTGCTATATACTTTCTGGACACCAGGTGGCGCTGTGGATGGTTCCCAGGCTTATACCTGATTCACAGTTTATACTGTTACCATGGTAACCACCTTCCATGGCTGATAGCCATTTTGGAATTTCTGTAAAAGTTTGTCACCTAAGAATTGTGTAACCTCAGCTGTTCTTTTCCAGGCAGCACTTGTGACCGACCTTCCCACTCAGTGCAGGTGTCTACGCTTCTTAAATCTTTCCACTCTGTTCCCAGGTTCTCCTGCAAACTGGCGACTGCAATCAGCTGTAGGGGAGAGTGCTGCTGAGTTCACGTGGTCGCTGGCAGGTTTGCCGCCTTAGCGGCTACACGGTTCCCGTGGCTTCAGCGACTGAAACCGTGTCCGTGGCTTCAGCAGCTGTAGCCGGTTCCCATGGTTGGAGCGCTAGGGGACCTTATTCTGAGTTTTATGGTTCAGAGTTTCCCTTTTGGATCGGCACCCACCAGTTTGCTGCGCAGCCTGAACCACCAGCCCCCTCCAACATTCTCCAGCAGGAATACTCGTGGACTATTCAATCCCTCCTGGTCTGTGGGAAGGCGCCGGCCCTTTTGGGTAGTTCAAAATGTCTGTTTCCTGGGCGGGATCTCTTCCCTTCAATTGTCCAACAGGTTGCCCAGCTCCCCATGGTTTTGAGTGGCTCTCCTTTCGGATGCCTCCCTCAGTTCAGGAATAAATATTTGTCAGTTGGGGTTTCTCAGCATTTACAAGCTGCTATCCTCCATAAGGGAAGGGTCTGCTGGCCAGCACGGCCAAACAGGGAAAAGTCTCTACAAAAGAGTCTGTGGTTTTAAATTACCCCTCATATATAGCAATCCACCAGTTCACTGAGTGTCTCCAGCTGCCTGTCCACTCCAATAATTCACACACGGGGAAGGTCCAGACCCCCTTTCCTCTCACCTGATGGCTTGAGAGAGGTGGGCTACATGTCCGTCCTGTCCACCATCATGCTCCGCCTCCCATCTTTTCATTTTTTGCCCATTTGTATTTGTTCCTCTGTGCTTTGCCCATTTATGCTCACTGCTGCCCATTAATGTCCACTGCTGCCCATTTAGTCCTCTGCTGCCCATTAATGTCTACTGCTGCCCATTTATGCCCACTGCTGCCCATTTATGCGCACTGCTGACCATTTATGCCCACTGCTGCCTATTTATGTCCACTGCTACCCATTTATGTCCATTGCTGACCATTTATGTCCACTGATGCCCATTTATGTCCACTGCTGCACATTTTTCTGTTGGGTTGTTGTTTTCCTAGTGACTAAAGATGGGCATTTGTGAATTAGAAAACTAGCACTTTGTCTTCATTAACATTATGACTATTTTTCTAGTTTTTGCCTTCTGACCATAACTGCAGAAGACTTTTATAAAGAATCTCAAAGTTTAAATCTACATAAGGTTATATTTATAGGTATTTTTCTTTATGACCTCCGGGTTTTATAATATGCCCATTAATGGTATCCTTACTCCAAGACATCTTAAAATATTTGTTTTCAATATTTTATTATGCTTTAAAATTTAGCACATGGATATATTTGAAATTAAGTTCACAAACTCATTCCAGAAAAAGTGCTACATGCCTCATTACTGAATATCACTATAGTCACCTTCAAAGTTCTCCCCTTGGAAAGCTGCACACTGATGCCTGGTCCACCCCTCAAAACCATTTGGGAACTCCTTTTCTGGAATGGCTGTGAGGGTTATCCTCCCATAACATATGACAATTAAGTTTACAAACTCATCCTAGAAAAAGTGTTTGGAAGATGACTGAACATCCAGTTTGATGTGAAGAGAAAAGTAGGACATTGTATTTTTTGAGGGGGGGAGGTGGATGATCCATCAGTTGCTTCAATTCCTCTTTCTTCACTGATTCAAAATGCCAGTGTTAGCTTTTACTAAAATACAGTTTATTACTCCTTGTTTTTTTTCTATTCCTTGTGATATCTTGGTTTTACTGAGCAGATAACACATTGTTTTATTTATTGTGACTTCATATCACCTTTACATATTAAATCTATTCCTTCCCTCTATGGCCTTTATTTCAGTTTTTGTTGCTGTTATTATTGGATGTTCTCACTTGCATGTTCTTTCAGATAAACTTTAGAAACATTTGCTCAAGTTTATTAAAATTCCATTGGGATGCTATTGAATTTACAGGTTAATTCAAAGAAATTGACAACTTAAAATACTGAGTCTTTTATCCAGGAATAAGACATTTTTTATTTGTTTATTAAAGCCATTTTAATTTATGATTACCTTATAATTACTCTCAGTTGAAGACAAATCTTAATTTCAAGTTTTTGTTGAGAACCACCTGTTCTGCTTGATTATCTCCTTTGTTTTTCATAACTGCTTTTATTCTCATCCTCCATCTGCAAACTATAACTCATTAGAGTTTGGAAGTAAGAACTTTAGAATAAAAATATCTAATTAAATTTCTACCTGAGAAAAAAATAGATAGAGTGATGGCAGTATGCTTGGCAGCAGCTCTTCCAAAACATGTGCTTGCTTTCATTTCAGAGATTTACCCTGATCCATTTTGGGTGGGGAGAAAATTGATAGCAGGGAAGCCAGAGAAAGAAAGAATGAAACAGCAGAAGACTGGGTAAGGATTCATAGGGATAAAGTCCTAGTATTGATGGAATTGAAAACTCCACGTGTGGCTTCTTTATTTTACTTTAAATGTTGTGAATTCTTGGAAAATGTAATGCACTATGACTAAACATGTATGGAAATGGCTTCTCCATTTAAATACAGGTGATATTATGGGAGATGAAGATCCTCCAGTAGTCTAAATAACTGAGTAATAAAAATATTCCAAAATGGAAGAAGAAGAATTAGAACTCTTCTTAAACAATGAAATAAAATTTGGGTTAATAAAATGTGAGGGAAATGAGATGCTGTCCTGTGAAACAATTTTTAATGCAATTATAAACACCATGATGGTGAAATACAAATGATTCTATTATTTGTATCTCCTTAAAGGTTGATAAAATTCTTTTATGTTGTGCATTCAATTTACAGGAAAGGGCCAAAAAAGGAGATAAACACATATGTGTTTTCAAAGGAATATCACAATCGCCACTAGAGGGTACAGTAAGCAACTTTCCTTCCAGATATTTGAGCAGAAGATTATTACTGAGAAATAAAAGACAATTTAGAATCACAGTACTTGAAACAACCTTAATAGGTCATCTGAAAGAGAAATGGCTTTTAGAAATGTTCAACATATTTGACAACTAACCAAAGCAAAGGATATCAAGTGATCTTCAAGGGCACTGTGTGTCTTGTGTAAAAGTAAAGTGAATTTATCAATGAATGCAGAAACGTTTCTAAAGTAACTAAACAGGGAAAATAAAGCTTTCTGTGCATATAGAGAACTCTGCAACAATCTCACTTATTAAGCCTATTGATTAAAACTGCTTCTAGAGTAATTTTATCTGCAAACTAAAACTCAGTTGAAGTCTTAGGGAAAAAAATGACATAAGCATTCAGAACCTCAGTAAGATCCAAGTTGGCAGTGAAAGAAAGAGCATTCTCAAACCAGAATTGATATTGGTGTGAGCCAGCTGCAGAGGGCATGAATTCATAACTTCAGATATTTTGCCAGACTTGCAGAGCCTATGTTTTGAAAAATAAACACATTCCTCATTATTTCTTCCAATTTTAAGAAGAGTAGTTTTTTATTTATTTGAGTTGGACCATGCACCACCAAATCTGCTGTAATGTTTTTTGAAAAAAAAAAAAAGAAAGAAAGAAAAAAGCCTTTTCATTAATATGGGATCTCTTCCATATCCCACTATAAACATGCTTCCAACCTTCAGATTTTCAATATTATTCTGTATTGCAGAATAATTGTGCTTCTTTAAAAAAACATTAAAAAACCATGCAGTTTAGGCGACAGCAAGGCAAGCATATCTCATGATAAGGAGAAAAATTTAATTCTTTTATTAACTACTTTTCTAAGCGTATGAGTGCTTAACAGGCATGGAGTACTTGACAATTTATGACATACATTTAGAATAATCTTCCAGTCTCGTCAGGTAGGTATTTTTCACACTTTCTCAGTAAGGAAATAAAAATGTAGAGCAATGAAAAGCTTTATCCAAAGTTCTCCAGTGAGTAGACGACGTTGTTGGGAGCATGAACCTTTGGGTTCCTTAATCCAGTTCTATTTTGCTGCTGTACTCAGGCTCCTGCACAAGGAAGATGATTCAGTGTCAGAAATCTCCTCAATGGCACATGTACATTTCTCTGAAAGAATTTCACAATTAATAGGAAACATATATATATATATATATATATATATATATATATATATATATATATATATATATATATTTGTCTGTGTGAGAGCGGGTCTTTATGACAAGAGAGTGAAGTCACGCCCACTGTTTTGTGTTTGGT
>CAUYPK010057645.1:0-16087 GCA_963574355.1 Loris lydekkerianus | reverse complement strand
TATAGAAGGGACATTTCTTAAACTGATAGAGGCCATCTACAGCAAACCCACAGCCAATATCATATTGAATGGAGTTAAATTGAAATCATTTCCACTCAGATCAGGAACCAGACAAGGCTGCCCATTGTCTCCACTGATCTTTAACATTGTAATGGAAGTTTTAGCCATCACAATTAGGGAAGAAAAGGCAATCAAGGGTATACATATAGGGTCAGAAGAGATAAAACTTTCGGTCTTCACAGATGATATGATTGTATATCTGGAAAATACCAGGGATTCTACTACAAAACTCTTAGACGTGATCAAGGAATACAGCAGCATCTCAGGTTACAAAATCAACATTCATAAATCGGTAGCCTTTATATATACCAACAATAGTCAAGCTGAAAAAACAGTTAAGGATTCTATCCTGTTCACAGTTGTGCCAAAGAAGATGAAATATTTGGGAGTTTATCTAACAAATGATGTGAAAGATCTCTATAAAGAGAACTATGAAACTCTAAGAAAAAAAAAATGGAAAAACATACCATGCTCATGGCTGAGAAGAATCAACGTTGTTAAAATGTCTATACTACTCAAAGCAATATACAATGTTAATGCAATCCCTATTAAAGCTCCACTGTAATACTTTAAAGATCTTGAAAAAATAATACTTCATTTTATATGGAATCAAAAAACCTCAAATAGCCAGAACATTACTCAGAAATAAAAACAAAGCAGGAGGAATCACTCTACCAGACCTCAGACTGTACTATAAATCGATAGTGATCAAAACAGCATGGTACTGGCACAAAAACAGAGAAGTAGATGTCTGGAACAGAATAGAGAACCAAGAGGTGAATCTTGCTACTTACCATTATTTGATCTTTGACAAGCCAATTAAAAACATTCAGTGGGGAAAAGATTCCCTATTTAACAAATGGTGCTGGGGGAACTGGCTGGCAACCTGTAGAAGACTGAATCTGGACCCACACTTTTCACCATTAACTAAGATAGACACTCACCAGATAAAAGATTTAAACTTAAGACATGAAACTATAAAAATACTAGAAGAGAGGGCAGGGAAAACCCTTGAAGAAATTGGTCTGGGCAAGTATTTTATGAGGAGGATCCCCTGGGCAATTGAAGCAGCTTCAAAAATACACTACTGGGACCTGATCAAGCTAAAAAGCTTCTGCACAGCCAAGAACACGGTAAGTAAAGGAAGCAAACAGCCCTCTGAATGGGAGAAGGTATTTGCAGGTTATGTCTCTGACAAAGGTTTGATAATCAGAATCCACAGAGAACTCAAACATATAAGCAAGAAAAGAACAAATGATCCCATCGTAGGCTGGGCAAGGCACTTGAAGAGAAACTTCTCTGAAGAAAACAGGCGCATGGCCTACAGACATATGAAAAAATGCTCATCATCTTTAATCATCAGAGAAATGCAAATCAAAACTACTTTGAGATATCATCTAACTCCAGTAAGATTAGCCCATATTACAAAATCCCAAGACCAGAGATGATGGCATGGATGTGGAGAAAAGGGAATACTTCTACACTGGTGGTGGGAATGCAAATTAATACATTCCTTTGGAAAGATGTTTGGAGAACACTTAGAGATCTAAAAATAGATCTGCCATTCAATCCTATAAGTCCTCTACTAGGCATGTACCCAGAAGACCAAAAATCACATCATAACAAAGATATTTGTACCAGAATGTTTACTGCAGCTCAATTCATAATTGCTAAGTCATGGGAAAAGCCCAAGTGCCCATCAATCCACGAATAGATTAATAAATTGTGGTATATGTACACCATGGAATATTATGCAGCCTTAAAGAAAGATGGAGACTTTACCTCTTTCATGCTTACATGATGGAGCTAGAACATATTCTTCCTAGTAAAGTATCTCAAGAATGGAAGAAAGAGTATCCAATGTACTCAGCCCTACTATAAAACTAATTTATGGCTTTCACATGAAAGCTATAACCCAGTTATAACCTAAGAATAGGGGGAAGGGGGAGAGGGAGGGGAGGGATGGGAGAGGTAGGTGGGGGGAGGGTGATTGGTGGGATTACACCTGCGGTGCATCTTACAAGGGTACATGTGAAACTTAGTAAATGTAGAATATAAATGTCTGAACACAGTAACTAAGATAATGCCAGGAAGGCTATGTTAACCAGTGTGATGAAAATGTGTCAAACGGTCTATAAAACCAGTGTATGGTGCCCCATGATCACATTAATGTGCACAGCTATGATTTAATAATAAAAAAAAGAAAGAAATGGACATAATGACAAATATAGAGAATATTTTTATACTTTTTAGAGAATGAAAAATAAAAAGGACAACTCATCAATGGTACATGGGGAAATGTAGCGTTAAAACTAAATAGACCAAAAACGTAGCTAAAGCCAACAAATCTCTCTCACCTTGACAAAATGTGGATAAGAGATACAAAAGAATGCTTCTGTGCGCTTTTTGCCACCTTGGTTCATCATGAACCAGTTCATGGCCAGGCCAACTTGTGAGTTGAAGACAGTTTGCTGTCCTTGAGATGGATAGTGCTGTTTTCACTCTCTGAGAGAGGGGCAGATTCTCAAGATTTAATGAGCAGAATGAGGAACAAGAGCTGTGTTTACTGAAACTCTGCTATGTACCAGGGAGGACTCTCGATTGATTCAGAAAGGTTAATTAACTTTCTCAAGGTCATGAGACTGTTAATCAGCAGAGATGGGACTGTTTGCTTAGCTGATTGTGTTAATAATCTGTTCTAGGCACCGCTCAGTATAGGTTTCTTTCATAATCTCTCCATACCTTTCTCATTGTTGGTTACACTAAAAGTAAACCATGTCTTCCACAAAAACGTTGACAATGGAGCTACCATTTGATTACCATAGGTCATTGTCGATTTCATCTTCCCAAACCTTTACAATAACATGTCACATTCTTCTCCCAAATATCTCTAATTTAGTCTTTCCACCTCACAGGAAAAAAGCCTAAATTCTGTAAAATTACTCCCTATTTCCAGCTTTTTATAGTACAAGCTCTCTATTCCACCTACCTGGTGTCTGCATCATTCCAACCTTGGTAAAGTTAGTGGATTTTATCTGTTTCTCTTAACAGGGATTTAGAACTAAGTTCCAGTGCAAATTCCAAGGCAGTTTTCAAATGTACAGTTTCTACAGCAATCTTGTTTTCATTTTTGAAAGCTTCAGCAACATAAATAAGTTTATGATCTAGAATGATGATAATTGCTAAAAGAAATTATTTAGATATTAAAGACATATGTTGCAAGTCACACATCCTTATTCATGGTTTGAGTGATACTGATAATACCGAGATTCCATTTGCAGAGAGAGAAAGAACTACTGTACATCCATCCATCTGGCAATAAAACTAGATGGAACAGAAATAAATTCTAAAAATTGTCACATTGATTCACTTTCCTGGGCAGAACACAATCTCCTGGGTAGATAGATTCTGGACAGCTATTTGGTTCTAGTAAAGGGTTGTCATACATTGCAGAGAATATTCCATTTTTTAAGTAATTTAGAGTCACTTTATTAGTTAACATGAATAATATCACCATAGATACAATTTTTGTCATGGTTTTATTATGAGATTTTCAGTTTTATTTCATTTTACTCTGGCAATAATTTCACTGTTTTGACATATGACAGGGGAAGTTAGTTGCTTCTTTCCTGACACACTCAACATTGCACGTTCTCACTGTGAGGCTTTCAGCCAATGTCGCTGACTGCAGTTACAACTCCTGTTTCTCCTCAATCAGTTTTGCATGCAGGAACATCCTGGAACAACATCAGAAGACAGAGATGGGGGCAGCAGGCTCCTTAATCACTTGTTGGTTTTCAGAGAAACTCAGGAAAAATGGCATGAAATTTTTTAGGACGAAGTCTCACTCTGCCGCCCTGGCAAAGTTCTGTGGTGTCATACCTCATAGCAACCCCAGACTCCTGGGCTCAAGTGATCCTTTTCGCTCAACCTTCCCAGTAGCTGGGACTACAGGCACCCACCATGACTCCCAGCTATTGATAGAGATGGGGTCTCACTCTGGCTCAGGCTGGTCTTAAACTAAACAATATGAATTTGAACGTATCACACTGCACTCTGCTTATAGAAGTCCCAGCTGGGGAGCGTGGCCATCCTGGCTGGGCAAGGCAAGGCGAGGAGGAATGGCAATGGCTGGGAAGTCCCAGGGGACAGGGGACATGTAGAAGGTGGTCGTGTGGGATTTTGTGAAAAAAGAGCACGGAGACACTGAGGGTGCACATGGGGTTCCAGGCCCTCCATAGGGCATGGTTGGGGTGGGCTGTAGAGGGGCTGTGCTGAGGGGCCACACCTGTTCAGTCCAGGGAGCCTGGCTAGAGCAGGATGACTCCTGGAGTGAAAAACATCAGCTGTGGGAGTCACACAGCCCTGGCTGCGGGCAAGCTGGCATTTTCTACTCCCTCAGGATGGATGCAGGAGGGATGTCAGCAATGGGTGATATAGGCCCCTCAAACACCCCAATCTGCATCTGTTCTAGCCAGGACATTGTCACCCCTACCCTAGGGTGCTGTACGCATGTGGCATCTTTGCTCAGTGAGGCCGGGCCTTCACAGTATCAGACCAGGTCCCCCATGGTGTAACCCCCATGCTGCCAACTGAGTGCCTTTCAGCTGGGAAGTCTGTAAAGCAGCGGAGACAAGCTCTGGATGATGGAGAGGAAGGGTGGAAATATGTCTAGGTCAGAGAGCATTTTACTGAAACTAAGGGAAAGCCATGGGATAGAGCCCTGGGAGGGAGAGCAATTAAGGTGGGATGGGAAGCTTCCCCAGGAGACCTCTGTCAGGGTCTCCCTGGGCTGAAATGAAGGTGTCAACAGTCCTGCGTGACCTCTGAAGGCTCTAGGGGAGAATCCGCTTCCAGGCCTCTCCTGCTGCCAGAGGCGGCTCGCATGGTGGCTCACAGCCTGCGCTCCTGTCTTCAAAGCCAGCTCCCTGACGGCCTTCCACAGCCACATCTCTTTCTGACCACAGCCAGGAAATGCTTTTCTCTTTTAAGGACCCTTGTGATTAGATTGGGCCCATGAGGACATGCCAGGGTTCTCTGCCCATTTCAAGGTCCTCAATTTAATCACATCTACAAAGTCCCTTTACCACATCTGCTCACCAGTCACAGAGTCCATAGATGAGGACATGGGGATCTCTGGGGACCATTATCTCCCTGCCACACTTCACTTTTCAAATAAGTATCCAAAGCTAAGATTGTAATTTCACTAAGAATCTACAGAAAGCTTCAGCAAAAATCTCTCCTGAAATGGCTCTGCTTTTCACAGGGTCCCAGGGGACTGGGAGAGAGACACTCAGTATGTCCCCAGAAAGGAAATGAGGGCTGCATCTCTGCAGACCTCTCCACTGCCAGGGGTGGGTAGTGCTGCTTCTCTTGCCAGGTTGACTCTACACTCAGCTTGCGGCTGGGCATCCACACTGTTCCCATTTCTTTTTATTGACAAGATGCCAGGCACAGTTGGACAGTAGGGCATTTTCCACAGGGAAAGAGGAGGGGGCAAGTTGTCACATAGGGCTCTGTTTTAGCAGCAGAAAGTACACCCCTCTCCTTGCACCATCTCAGCTCCTTGGTGTTGATGACAGAAAACAGCCAGCAGATAGGAGCCTGGCCTCAGAGGTCACACACTGTCACATCTATCTCCCTCAACCTGATGCCAGGTGCTGTCCTCAGGGAGCCACTTATGCAATGTGTCTGGTCTGAATGTCACTTTCACCTCTTGACAGCCTGCTTTGTGACAAGAGCTATCTACCTGTTGGTCCCCCATATGTTGCAGTCAGAGCACTGGGAATTGGATGCACTCATTTACATTTTTTGTGAGCATGGTTTACATGTTTTGAAAACCTTTGATAGGTCCTTCCAACCTGTTGAAAGAGGAATAAAAAGTATAAATGTTGACTCTGTTCTACAGATGAGAAATCAGAAGCTAAGTAAAGTTTAGTCATTCAAAGTGACAGAGTAATCTGAGGAGCAGCCAGATGTCAAACGCACATCTTTTGGTCCCAACTCCCAAGTGTCCTCTCTGTAGCAGGCAAATAATGGCCACCAAAAAGGCCCACATCCTAATCCCTAGAATCTGGCATTACAATAGCTCACAAGGTAAGACGACTTTGCAGATGTGATTTAGATAAGAATCTTGAGATTAGGATATTTTCAGTGTCATCACAAGGTACTTAGAAGGGACAGGTAGGAGGGCCAGCACAACTAGTGATCACAATGCTGTGGGACTATGAACCAAGGATGCGGCAGTGAGATGGACTCTCCCCTAAAGCTCTCAGAGGAATGCAATCATGGCAACATGCTCAATTCACCCAGGCAAACACATTTTGGACTTCTAACCTCAAGAACAGAAAGAGAATAAATGCATCTTGTTTTAGGCCACTCTCTGCCATAGGAAAGGAACATGCCACTGTCTCTTGTTATACACTAGGTCAGACCTTACCACTAAGCCCTAGACACACACAGCAAATTGCATGTCCACTTTGGGAGACCTCAAGGACATCACTACTTAACATGCCTAAATCTGAGTCCTTTCAGCTTTCCCACCAGGCCTGCTACCTTTCCTGTGGTCCCCACCTCCACAATGCTACACAGCTGTCCATTTAGGCAGATTATGTCCTTCCACTCACCCTCAATCTGAGTAGGGATATTTATTTAAAAGAAAGATCTGCTCAGGTGTGATTCTCATCTTCTAATTTCATGACCTCATAACTTCCCCATTCATATCCTGTATTGTTCTCAGGTTCAGGATACATAGCCAGCTGATCAGTCCCCCATGTTGCTTGCAAAATAAAGATAAGGACCCTTGCTCAGCATATGGACCTGGCATCTTAAGCTCCCACCAGTAGCTTCTTTCACCATGTCTGGATGGCTTTCAGTTTGCTGCACCTAGTTAAAGCATTGTTAATCCAAGTGAATTCTCAGTCAGATGGTATTTGCCATGTGAGTCATTCTCTGTCTAACACATGTCTCCAAGAACTTGGCCACAGCAGCATACAATTGGCAGCTGCATAGGTGCAGGATCTTGACAGGTGGGCACTGAGGACACATCTGAAGATGCTAACAATTTCAGTGCAGCCAGTGGGCTGTATCACCAGTGATGAGTGGGCATCACTGCCTTTGATGGTCAAGAGAGCACCATAGTCATGGCCGCCAGCTCCTGCTGTCACCAACGCTGCCCCTGCCCTATAATGGGACAGCAGCTGCCCCTGTCTATGAAAGGTCCATGCTACTTCTTTTCACACCACCTATAACAGAGGCAAAGTCCTGAAAAAGACAAAGATGCTTTACAAACTGTCTCTTTCTAAAAATTAAAATCTATATCCTTGCCAAAGGCCAGTAATCAGAGGGGCAAGAGAATATTGTTTGTTCTTTTTACCACAGGAGAGGGCTCAATGGAATTGTCCAGACAGAGGTTGGGGACCATTTTTGCTGGAGACAGGGTCGATCAGGACCATCGACTACAGTTAAACAACGATAGTCTGAAGCTGAATCCCCAACCCTTTAAAAGCTCCATCTTTCTGCTTATAATTAGGTAATGGTATTTTTCTAAGAAAGGAATCTGTCATCATTCTCATGCCAACAAAGTAATAAACTTCTCTTTATTTCTCTTCAAATCACTTGTCTTCATTCTTCCTTCTGCCCCAAGGACAAGTCCCAAACTTTCAGTAACACACCTTCTCCTTCTCTCTTTCTTCCTTCCTTCTGCTCAACTATCATTATCCTGTTTCTCTCTGTAATTTGCAACATCTTTTCCACAATATTTTAACATACTTTTAAAATGAGGATTAATTTCTAATTTTTATAAAACATAACTAAAATAAATAGCTTTTATAAAGCAAATAACTAAAAAAAATCTCCCTTGATTCTCATTTCCTGCCAGGCTGCTTCCTCCTCCTGTAAACACCAAACTTCTCAGGAACTTCTGTCCTAGTGCCTCCAACTTCCTCCTCATACACACTTTTCCACCATCTGTGATCTCATTGGCCACCTCTCCCTGGTTTGTGCCAGGGAGAAAACATTGGGGAAGCCAACTCTGTTTTCTAAAAGCTCTTCTTCTTTGAGCTTTCGTAAAATGACAACATGGTTGACCACTCCCCTTTCAGGTAACCCTCTCTTCCTTTGGCTTCTGAGATTTCCAGTGCCCTGGTTTTCCTCCTGATACTCTGGACCCATCTTTCCAGGCTCCTTCTCCTTTACCCATCCACTAAATACTGGATTTTCCTAGTAATGAGTTCATAGATCTCTTTGCTTCGCATCTTACTCTTATTTTCTTCATCAGTCTTATCCACACCCATAAATTTAATTGCCACCACTATATATATGAGTCACAACTACCTTATTTCATTTTCTTTCATTTCATTATTTTATTTCATTATTTCAATTCAACTTCATTACATTATTTCTATTCATTTCATTTCATTATTTCATTTCATTTTATTATATATTTTCATGTCATTATGTCATTTCATTTTTGAGACAGGGTCTCACTCTGTTGCCCAAAATGTAGTGCAGTGATAGTGATCATGTTGCAGAGAAAATAGCTTGAAAAGAAAACATGACAAAATTGTTTTCTCTTTCCCTATCATTTTGGGAACTGAAAACTGCATCCCTGCCTCAGGCCAGTGGCGGGGAGGGGCAGAGAATGTCTCTTGTTCTTTGCACCACAAGGGTAACTCAAGGGAATCATCTGGGCAGAAGTCACCACATCTCTCCTTCTCAAACCACTTGTCCTTTGTTTGATGAGGCTTCAGGGGACAAGTGCCAAACTTTCAGTAACAATCAAAACTTACTGCAGCCTCAAACTCTGGGCTGAAATGATCTTCCTGCCTCATCCTCCCAAGTAGCTGAGACTACAGGTGCACATCACCATGCCTTGCTATTTTTTTTTTAATTTTTTAGAAACAGGATCTCAATATATTGCCCAGACTGGTCTTGAACTCCTGGGCTAATGCAATCCTCTTCCTTGGACTTTGAAAGTGCTGGGATTACAGACTTGAGCCACTACCCCCCAAAACAGCTCTATATTCTAATTAAGATCATTAATGAGCTTAAAACAGATGGCCTAACAACTTGGATAGCTAAGATTTACCCAAAACAAAACTCATGGTAACTGTCCTCTGAAGCAAATTAGAGATAATTTACCACACATTTTACCCCAAAATATGATATTTTGACATGCTAGACTGACAGAAGAACACTCTATGTTCTCTGAACCTCCCCACCACCACTACCATCCCCTCTGCCAAAGTCACTGAAGTTTCCTAACCTGCCTGAGATCCACACCCACTTAGGAGAACAATTGTTCTTTTCCTCTCTTCCCTGTAAGACCAGGAATGTGACCACACCTAGACAGACTCTTTAAGAAGATAATGTCTTATCTCTCAGACTTATTTAAATTCAAAAGGGATCACAAAAGTCCACCAGCAAACTAAACACACAGAAACTAAAGGACATAACTTAGCTTTCACATTTACACAAAAGATGAAACTAAGCAACTGGACATAATAAGATGAATAAAACTCCACCACACATAGCAATCCTCTCGATAAATGTTAATGCGTTAAATTCCCCACTGAAGAGGCACAGGCTGGTTGATTGAACAAAAAATCACAAGCCATCTATATGCTATCTACAGGAGACACACACAGCCTTGAAGGACAAAGCAAGACTCAGGGTGAAGGGATGGAAAACAATATTTCAAGCAAATAGAAATCAGAAGAAAGGAGGGGATGCAGTCTTATTCTCAGCTACAAGTGGACTGAAAGCAGATAAAGTCAAAAAGGACAAAGATTGACACTTCCTACTGGTCAGGGGAACAACACAACAAGAGATCATTTCAACTCTAAATATTTGTGTGCCCAACTTAATTGCTTTCAGATTTATGAGACAGACCTTAATCGGTCTGAGCAATATGATATCTTATAACATGATAATAGTAGGGGACTTTAACACTCCTCTTACAGAGCTGGACAGATCTTCTAAAGAGAAAATAAACAAAGATGCAAGGGACTTAAACATGACCCTAGAACAACTGTGCTTAATAGACATGTACAAAACATATTATCCCAAAGCTAAGAAATATACATTTGTCTCATCAGTCCATGAAACATTCTCCAAAATAGATCATCTCCTAGGGCACAAATTGAACCTCAACAAAATCAAAAGAATTGAAATTATACCTTGTATCTTCTTAGACCACAAGGCAATAAATGTGGAACTCAACTCCAACACAAATTTTCATCCCTACACAAAGGTGTGAAAACTAAGCAACCTTATGCTGAATGACAGTTGGGTAAAGGAAGAAATAAAAGAGGAAATCATTAACTTCCTTGAGAATGACAATAATAAAGACACAAGCTACCAAAACCTGTGAAAAACGGTAAAAGCAGTCCTAAGAGGGAAATTTATCACATCAGATGCCTACATGGGAAAAACAGAAAGATAGCACATCAACAATTCTTTTTTTACTTCTTTATTTTTTATTTTTGAAATTAATTCATGAGATTAATATTTCATGAATCTGAAATGATAATTTATTTTTTTTATTGTTAAATCATAGCTATGTACATTAGTGCAATCAAGGGGTACAATGTGCTGGTTTCATATACAATCTGAAATAATCTCATCAAACTCTTCAACATAGCCTTCATGGCATTTTCTTAGCTATTGTATGTAGACATTTGATTCTGCATTTAGTACATTTTGCCTGTACCCATTCTAAGATGCACCGTAGGTATGGCCCCACCTATTACCTTCCCTCCACTCTAACCTCCCCCCTCCTTTCCCCTGCCTTGGCCCTTTCCCCATATTCTTATGCTATAGTTGGGTTATAGCCTTCATGTGAACAATTTAATGAATCATCTTAAAGAAATGGAAAAGGAAGAGCAATCCAATCCCAAACCTAGAAGAAAAGAAACGACCAGAATGAAACCAGAAATAAATAACATTGAAAAGGAAAAAAATCATTCAAAAAATTAATGAAACAAAAAGTTGGTTATTCAAAAAGATAAATAAAATTGATAAATATTGGCCAGATTAACCAGAAATAGAAAAGTAAAATATTTAATAACCTCAATCAGAAATGAAAAGGAGGAAATAACAACTGATGCCACAGAGATACAAGAGATTATTTCTTACTACTACCAAAAACTCTATGCCCAGTAATTTGACAATGTGAAGGAAATGAATTAATACCTGGAATCACATCATCTCCCCAGACTTAACCAGGAAGAAATAGGTCTCTGGAACAGACCAATATCAAGCACTGAGATTGAAAAAACAATTAAAAAGCTTCCAACAACAATAACAAAAAAGCCCTGGACCAGATGGCTTCACATCAGAATTCTATCAAATTTTCAAAGATGAGTTTGTACTGATACTGCAGAACCTATTCCAAAACATTAAGAAGGAAGGAACCTTCCCCAACACATTCTATGAAGCAAATATCACCTTGATTCCAAAAGCAGGAAAGGACCCAGCTAAAAATAACTACAGACCAATTTCACTAATGAATACTAATGCAAAAATACTCAACAAAATCTTAAGTAATAGATTGCAGCTACAAATTACAAAAATTATACATCATGATTAAATAGGCTTCATCCAAGCAATGCAAGGCTGGTTTAAAATATAAAAAGCCATAAATGTAATTCACCATATCAATAAAAGCAAAAACAAAGACCATATGATCCTCTCAATAGATGCAGAAAAAGCATTTGACAAAATTCAGCATCCTTTTCTAACAAAAACACTTAAGAAATCAGGCACAGGTGGCACATTTCTTAAGCTTATTGAAGCTGTCTATGACAAACCCACAGCTAACATTATACTGAATGGAGTAAAAATGAAAGCTTTTCCAGTTAGAATTGAAACCAGACAAGGACGTCCATTATCACCACTATTATTCAACATTGTGCTGGAAGTTCTAGCCAATGCAATCAGGCAAGAGAAAGATATAAAGGACATCCAAATGGGGACAGAGGAGGTCAAACTCTTGCTCTTTGCTGATGATATGATCTTATACTTAGAAAACCCCAGAGACTCAACCACAAAACTCCTGGAAGTGATCAGGAAATACAGTAATATCTCAGGGTATAAAAATCAATGTTCACAAATTAGTAGCCTTTGTAGATGCCAATAACAGCCAAGTTGAGAAACAAATCAAGGACACAATTCTCTTCACAGTAGCTTCAAAGAAAATGAAATATTTAAGAATATACCTAATAAAAGAGGTGAAAGATCTTTACAAAGAGAATTATGAAACCCTAAGAAAAGAAATAGCAGAAGACATTAACAAATGGAGGAACATACCATGCTCTTGGCTGGGAGGAATCAACATTGTCAAAATGTATATTCTACCCAAAGCAATCTACAGATTCAATGCAATACCCACTAAAATACCAACATCATACTTTGAAGAACTGGGGAAAAAAAAGTACTTTGTTTTGTATAGAACCAGAAAAAAAAAACTGTATAGCCAAGACTATTCTTAGTAATAAAAACAAAGCTGGAGGCATCACTCTATAGACTTCAGGCTATAACGAAAATAGCATGGTATTGGCACAAAAATAGAAACATAAACATAGGGCACAGAATAAAAAACCAAAATATGAAACCAGTCTCTACTTGCCATCTGATCTTTGATAAAGCAAACAAAAGCATACAGTGGGGAAAGGAATCCCAATTCAACAAATGGTGCTGGGGAAACTGGATAACCACATGCAAAAGACTAAAACTGGACCCACACCTTTCACCACTTACAAAAATTGACTCAAGATGGATAAAAGATTTAAATCTAAGACACAAAACAAGAAAAATATTTGAAGAAAGTGTGGGAAAATCTCTTGATGATGTTGGACTGGGGAAAGATTTTATGACAATGACTTCAGGGGCCATGGTTACAACAACAAAAATAAATAATTGGGGCTTAATTAAGCTGAAAAGCTTTTGCACAGCTAAGGACACAATAAGTGAAGCAAAAAGAAAACCTTCAGAATGGGAAAAGGTATTTGCAGGTATGAATCTGACAAAGGGTTGATAACTAGAATCTACAGAGAGCTCAAATTAATCAACAAAAAAAGAGCAAACAATCCCATATACCACTGAGCAAGAGATAAGAAAAGAAGCTTCTCTGATAAAGATGGAAAAATGGCAAAAAAAAAAAAGAAAAGAAAAGAAAAGTGGCTAAAAAGCATATGAAAAAATGCTGGTCATTCCTGATTATCAGAGAAATGCAAACCAAAACCACCCTGAGATATCACCTAACCCCAGTAAGGATAGCCCTCGACACTAAGTCTTAAAGCTGCAGATGCTGACATGGATGTGGAGAGAAGGGAACACTTTTACACTATTGGTGGGACTGCAAACTAATACAACCTTTTTGGAAGGCAGCATGAAGAATCCTCATACAACTCAAATTAGACCTCCCTTTTGATCCTATAATACCATTAGGCATCTACCCAAAAGAAAAAATCCTTTTATCAAAGAGATATTTGTACTATTTATCATAACTCGATTTACAAATGCCAAAAGGTGGAAACAACCTAAATGCCCACCAACCCAGGATTGGATTAAAAAACTATTGACATGTGTATACCAGCATCAGACTGAATAGCAAGTCACATTATACTGGGTTAATAGAAACCAGTGTGTTACCAGACAAAGAGGGTCCAGCCACCTGTCACTAGCAGCCAATATGCAGAGACAGGGATAAGTCCACCAAATTTTTTCAGAAGGCTGGGATTCTGGAGAACAGTGAGAGTAGCCTCCCCAAGACTGTTCTGATCTTCCATTTTGAACATTACAGTTTTATATATTTAAGTTCAAAGTGAAGACCGTGTTAACTCTTAAACAATAACTGGCAGAACCCATGACTCATAAACAATTAACAACATTTAGAAGATTAAAAGTTAATCATCTAAATCAATCCAACTAAACCACTCAAAACAGGCATCTTTAGTGTGGGAGCTAAATTTACAAAACAGTAAGAATGGGAGATGGGTGAAGGGCACACAGGGCCCAACTCTACCAGACCAGCTGTTGTCATGTCTGCCCTGGCTTCACTGACTCCATCTTATTTTCATTGTATGTGCTTTCAATTTCATGAGATTTTATCATTTGTGGGTGTTACTCACCAGATCTCTTAGAAAGGAATTTGGTAAAGAGAAGAGAAAGGTCATGCTTTAGTCCTCATTCCTGACAACAAAGAGACAACAACAACTAAGCATCAAAACTGCTTGTTTAGTAGAACCCATTTCACTGGAAATAGGATCCTCCCCTGCCCCAAATAATTTGCCTCAGCCAGGTTCCCTGTTACCACTGATCCTTGTCACTGCCAGGCTCAGGATGATTCTCTCAACCCCCACACGTCTTCAGAAACTTCAAGGTGAGGGTGCATTTGACACTGGGGCCTCTCTGTTTCCTGTCTCACTTGCAACAAAACAGACTTGTACTTCAGACTCTTCCTACACTGTGGTCCACAGTGACTGCAGCCACACAGGACTCTCAAAGCACCACTGCCTCCTTCACTTATTCAGTTACTCCCTCCTTTCCTGCAATAATTCTTAAATCACATCAAATCCTTCAGCTTATCAACCCCACTGTCTACCCACCCTGCCTACCTCCCTTCATCTGCTCTTCCAACTTGGATTCCTTGATTCATCTGATTATTCATTCACTTAAAACTCTCTCAACATCATGGCCATCTTTCTCTCTTTGTTGCACTCCATACCTTTCTCCATGCCTGAAACTCAACAATGGGACAGTTAGAAAGAAAATCACACAAGCAGCTTGAGTTACTCTAGCATACTGCATGACTGTTTTACCATTTCTTTAGAAATTTGCCCTCCTACACATTGAGCGGATACTGTGGCACAAATGGGCTTGAGGTACACAGAATACATTTCTTCTTCCTAGGTGGACAGGCTGCCAGGCTAAACTTCCCAGCAGTGATGCTTATGGATGTGCCACGTGATCCAGTGAGTTCCTGCCAGCTCATGTGAGCAAGTGATGTGCACCCCTTCCAAGTGTGGTCCCCAAGAAGCCATCCATCAAGCTTGGGGCTCCAGCAAAGTATTTGAAAGCACCCCCACTGATATCATGCATTGACTTGCACTTTCTCCATCTAGCAAGTTATAATGGGAAAGAAATGAACTTAGGAAAGTCTTACCCGTTTACAACAAAAGGAATTCAGGAAGTTAGGTTCTTGAAACCTTGGGAAAGTTGACTGCTTTTTCAACTCAAAGTTCAAAAAGCAGGCTGTAACAAGCATGAACATAGCATACTTACTGCGATTCTTCAGTTAAGTAAAACAATTCAACTTTGTGACAAAGACCCAACTAAGAGCCTCTTCTCCACATTCAAGGACATTGTTTTAAAGGTTTCCAGGTAGCTTCTGCTGTGAGTTTGGAGAAGAGTGATGCAGGGCTGGAGGAACAGAGAAACAAGGGAACTCTGAGGACATACTTAGGATACATATGGATATATATGATATATGGGTCTGCCTAGAAGAACGTAGATTTTAGCCTGTTCAGCTGTAGAGAAAATTACCTTTTTAAACAAGAAGGCAAAATTTTATTTTTTTTATTATTATTATTTTTTTAATTATTAAATCATAGCTGTGTACATTAATGCAAGCATGGAGCACCATACATTGGTTTTATAGACCATTTGACATATTTTCATCACACTGGTTAACATAGCCTTCCTGGCATTTTCTTAGTTATTGTGTTAAGACATTTATATTCTACATTTATTAAGTTTTACATGTACCCTTGTAAGATGCACTGTAGGTGTGGTCCCACCAATTACCCTCCCTCTGCCCATCCTTCCCCCTCCCCTCCCCTTCCTCTCCCCCTTCCCCATATTCTTAGGTTATAGTTGGGTTATAGCTTTCATATGAAAGCTATAAATTAGTTTCATAGTAGGGCTGAGTACATTGGATACTTTTTCTTCCATTCTTGAGATACTTTACTAAGAATAATATGTTCCAGCTCCATCCATGTAAACATGAAAGAGGTAAAGTCTCCAT
>CAUYPK010057644.1:0-24680 GCA_963574355.1 Loris lydekkerianus | reverse complement strand
TTGTCTGGTTCCTGATCTGAGTGGAAATGATTTCAATTTAACTCCAATCAATATGATATTGGCTGTGGGTTTGCTGTAGATGGCCTCTATCAGTTTAAGAAATGTCCCTTCTATACCAATTTTCTTAAGTGTTCTGATCATAAAGGGATGTTGGATATTATCAAAAGCTTTTTCTGCATTGATTGAGAGAATCATATGGTCTTTGTTTTATAATTTGTTTATGTGCTGAATTATACTTATAGATTTACCGATATTGAACCACCCTTGAGACCCTGGGATAAAACCGACTTGGTCAGGATGTATAATTTGTTTGATATGTTGCTGGATTCGGTTTGTTAGGATCTTGTTGAATATTTTTACATCTATATTCATTAGTGACATTGGTCTATAATTTTCTTTTCTTGTTAAGTCTTTTCCTGGTTTGGAGATCAGGGTGATGTTTACTTCATAGAACATGCTGGGAAGTCTTCCTTCTTTTTCTACCTTTTGGAACAGGTTGAGTAATATAGGTACTAATTTATCTTTAAAGGTTTGGTAGAATTCTGACATGAAACCATCTGGTCCCGGGCTTTTCTTTTTAGGAAGGTTTTGTATGGTTGATGCTATTTCAGAACTTGATATGGGCCTGTTCAACATTGCCACTTGATTCTGGTTAAGTCTTTGAAGGTGACGTGCTTCCAAGTATTGGTCAATTTCCTTCAGATTTTCATATTTCTGAGAATAAAGTTTCTTGTAATATTCATTAAGGATTTTTTGAATTTCTGAGGAGTCTGTTGTTATTTCGTCTTTTGTTTCTGACTGATGAGATTAGAGATTTTACTCTTTTTTTCCTGATTAGGTTGACAAAGGTTTATCTATTTTATTGACCTTTTCAAAAAACCAACTTTTTGATTTATTGATCTGTTGTATAATTCTTTTGTTTTCAACTTTATTTAATTCTGCTCTAATTTTGGTTATTTCTTTTCTTCTACTGGGTTTGAGGTTGGAATGTTCTTCCTTTTCCAGTTGCTTGAGATGTCCATTAAGTTGTTTGCTTCCTCTCTTTCTGTTCTGTTGAGGAAGGCTTGCAGTGCTATAAATTTCCCTTTTAGGACTGCCTTTGTGGTATCCCAGAGGTTCCTATAATTCAGGTCTTCATTGTCGTTTTGTTCCAAAAATTTGGCAATTTCTTTCTTAATCGCATCTCTGACCCAGCTATCATTCAGCATAAGGTATTTAACTTCCATGTTTTTGTATGAGTATGCAGATTCCTGTTATTATTGAGCTCAACTTTTATTCCATGGTGGTCCGAGAAGATGTAAGAAATAATTTCTATTCCTTTAAACTTACTGAGGTTAGACTTGTGACCTAAGATGTGATGGATTTTGAAGTAAGTTCCGTGGGCTGATGAGAAGTATGTGTATTCAGTTTTGTTGGCATGAAATATTCTGTAGATGTCTGCTAACTCCAAGTGTTGGATGGTTAGGTTTAAATCTAAAATTTCTTTGCTCAGCTTCTTATTGGAGGATCGATCCAACACTGCCAAAGGAGTGTTAAAATCTTTGACTATTATGGAGCTGGAGGAAATCAAGTTGCTCATGTCTGATAGCCTTGCAGTTGGCTGACCAAGTTGCTGGTAGTGAACAGATACTCCAGGGGTTTGCACCTGCCTGGATCACAAGGAAATCTGCCAGGCTGCTGCGCTCTGCCTCTATCTAGCAGGAGGAGGTGAGGCCTGACAACCTTGGGTGCTTGATGAAGATTGGGGGGGGGGGGGGATTGTTCACTTAGTTCCAGCCCTGCCCCTGATTGATGTTACTGACATAACAGAACATACCAACTTTGCGGGATTTTTTTTATTTTAATTGCCAGCCTCCTCTGTTTGCACAGGGAGCCAGGGGGTTTGTCTTCAGAATATCCGATACTGAGCCATATTGGTGCAAAAAGACGGCTGCTGGACTGTGCTACTGGGAACTGCTGCTCTGGTGTGGTTCCCTCTCAGCCGACTGTCCTCTCCTCGCTCCAGTGCCCCAGAGTCCGCGCTGACCAGCTGCAGCTTAGGTGCTGTCCACACCCCTCTAGAAATCACCTAAGAGTCTGGACTCCTGGGGGACAGGCCTCCAGACTTCAGAATGAGAGTTGAGGGGAGTTCTGGGAGCTCTGGGAGTTCTGGGTTGCAGGTGGAGAATATGTACAGTTTTGTACAGTTTTATGCCTGGCCATATTGCTGCTAAAAGATGTGCCTCAGGGAGCTGCTGCTGCTGTGTTGTGGCTCCCTCTCAGCTGACCGTTCTCTCCTCACTCCCATGCCCTAGAGTCAGTGCTGACCAGCTGCAGTTTAGGGACTGTCCACACCCCTCAAGAAATCACCCAAGAACTCCTGGGGGACAGGCCTCCAGACCTCAGAGTGAGAGTGGAGGGGAGTGCTGGGAGCTCAGAGTTGCAGGTAGAGAATATATACAGTTTTATACAGTTTTATGCCTGGCATGAGAACGCCATGGCAACCTAGTAGGGGAGGTGGGTTCAGTTTTTAAAGGGTCTCTCCCATGGACTGTAGTGGAAGGACCTCTGAACTCTGCCTGTTTGTTTGTGGGACACTTTGAGCCATTGTCATGGGGGAGGGGACTCCCATCCACTTGGTGATGGATTTTGTACCTTTTGTTTGTATCCTTGTGGTTGCAGCTTGCCTCAGTGGGGTTGATGGGCATTCTTCAACCTTCTCTCTTGGTGCAGCTCAAATCCACCAGGTTACTTGCTAAATTTTTGTCCTTTAACTTTCCTTCTGGATGGGAGCCTCTGTGAAAGCTGTTTTCAGTCAGCCATCTTGTCTCCACCTCCATGATCCATATTTAAAATGTTTCATATGATGATGGGAAGAATGTACATTCAGTAGTTTTGAGGTAGAATGTTATGTAAATGTCTGTTAGGTCCATTTGTTCCAGAGTTCCATTTAAGTACAGTGGAGTGTTGAAGTCCTCAGCAACTAAGATGCTACTGTTTGTTTCTTTGCTTATATTTAAAAGAGTTTGCTAAACGAAATTGTGAGCTCCTAGGTTAGGTGGCTAAATATTTAGTATTGCGACGTTTTCTGGTTGATTTGCTCTCTTTACCATTATGTAATGACCATTTTTGTATTTTTTCAACCACTGCTATTTTGACGTCTGTTTTATCTGACATGAGAAGAGCTACACCTGCTCACTTTTGGTATTAATTTGTATGGAACATTTTTTCCATACTTTTTACCTTGTGAGAATTCTTGAGTTTTAGATGTGTTTCTTGTAGGTAGCAAATCTTTATTTAGTTGTCTTTTTGCATCCATTCAGACAGTCTACATCTTTTAAGTGAGACATTCAGACTGTTCATGTTGAGTGTTAGTATTGCCATATGGGGTGTTCTTCCCTTCATAATGTTGGATGACACATTATTTTCTTTTACCTCTTGGACTGTTGTTTTACAAGAGTTGTGAGCTTTAACTTTTGGATATTTTTACATTGGTGGGTATCTGTTTTGCTCTTCCATATATATAATGCTCTTTAGAGCATTTCCTGTAGGGCAGGTCTACTAGTGACAAATTCCCTAGTGTTTACTTGTTTGGAAGAGCATTTATTTCTCTGTCATTTATAAAACTTAGTTTTATACAATACAAAATTCTTGGTTAACAGTTGCCACTGAGAAGTCTCCTATTAGTTTGATGAGTTTTCCTTTGTAGGTTAGTTATTGCTTTCATCTTGCAGCTTGTAGAATTTTCTCCCCCTTTTTGACTCTGGCCAGTTGGATGACTATGTATCTTAGAAGTGTTCCAATGTGAAACTTCCTATAGTTTAATGATCATCTACTATCTGAATATTTGGCTCTCTGATGATATCAAAGAAGCTCTGTATAATAATTCCCTCAAATAGGCTTACCATTTTTTTTTTCTTGTCCCTTTGGGGTACTTATAATTTCTATATTGACTTTTTTCACATAATGCTATATATCTCTGAATGATTGCTCATTCTTCTTGATTTTTTTCCTGCATCTTTGACTGATTGGGTTAGTTCAAACTTTGTCTCAAAGCTTTGAGATTCTTTCTTCTGCTAGATCTAGCCTGTTGTTGAAGCTTTCTGCTATATTTCATAATTCCATAAATGACTCTTTCATTTCTTTAAGTTTAGTTATCTTATGCTGTGTATCCCTTTAGTGAGTTTTTCATATTTTTCATTCATGTTTTAAATTTTTTTCATTTCTTTATGTTCTGGATGTTTGAATATCTGTATTAAATTTTTAAAATTCAAAATGGTTTTAAAATTTCTCCTCATTCCTATTATCTTATTTGCCATTCATATTCTGAATTCTATTTCTGACACTTCAACAATTTTCTTTTGGTCGGTTTATGTTGCTGTGAATATATTGTGATTCTTAGAGAGTGTTGATGTAGCTTGTATTTTTATGCTGTTAGTCCTTTGTTAGTTTCTTCTTATCTGAAACCTTTTGTCTCAGCTCAGGGCTAAAAGGTTTGCAGCACACCTGTTCTCCTTTGCTAGGAATTCTCTTACTTAGAAGGAGGTCAGGTCCATGGATACTGCTTTAGTGTCTTACTCTGAATTATTTGTCTAGTGGGAGATAGGAAGATGCACTAAGAGGCTGTAATGATACTGTCATCTTGAGTCATCCATTTCTCTGTGACTGTCACAGTTCAAGCTGCTGCTGGGGAATAATTATTTGGATTGATAAGTTGTTCTCCAAACCACAGTTGGAAGCTTTTGATGGGGGCTAGGAAAGTCTCACAGGAAGACTTTCATGCAGGAAGGTAGCATGACTTTGGCCACTTCCTGGTTGGGTTTCTGGTAGTTGGCAGATGCGCACAACTGTGGACAGTCAGAAATGTACTGGACCTACAGATAGCTATGGGGCAGGTTGTGGATCTGCTGGGAGCCTGTATGAATTTCTGGACTTGGGTAGGTACCCATATAGATTGTGGGTCTTGACAGGTGTCTGAGCAGCTGTGGGATCTTGGCCAGTGCCTGGGTGAGTCAAAGGCATGTCACAGAATCTCAGCTGGTCATAAGAACTTATGAGTCACATGATCTTGGTGGGTGCCTAGACAGGTCAAGGGGGTTACAACGGCACCTGGATGAGTCACAGGATTATGGCTGGCAGTAAAGTGATTCACTGGGCTTCAGAAGCTGGGCCATCTGCAGCTTGCAGAGCTTGGGAGGAGTGTGTAAACTCACTTAGGGTTGTGGTCATTGGGACTCTTCCTCCATCCAGGTCTAACTGTGCTGACTTCTGCAGCGGTATTCAGGTGGCAATAGCATTGCCATCAAGATGGTGAGATGGTGGCAGAAGATTCTTGGGGTCTGTGGGCACTTGCTCTGCTACAATCCTTAGGAGACAACCATTGGAGTGGGGAGTAGGAGTTCATATTAGAGTGATTGCCCCTGTGCTCCCTCTCAGGCCTGGGGGTTGAAGAGGTGGCTTCAGTGGAGCTGACGCCTCTGTAAAAAGGGCATTCTGAGGTTAGGAGCACAGAGTGGCATCTGTTGCAGCAACCTGAGACCAAAACCTAATGAGACCCCACTGAGCCTGCTCTCTAGTGCAATCTCGTTGGATAGTCTGTAAGCAGCTCCCTGACTAGTTAGGAGGCCTGTCATGGTAAGGCCCTCTCAAAGCTCAGATTTCGGTGTCTTTGTTGAAAATGCAGAGTTCTGGAGAACTCTTTCCTAACTCTTTCCCACATGTGAACAGTTCCCCCAACTACCTTCCGATCTTTCCAAGTTGATCATCCCATCTCTGTTTACCCCACATTAAGTATCTCCAGTCACTTCTCTGATGATTCACAACGCTCTCTCCAAGAAAAGCCATCCATGGTGAACCATTGTTGAGAAGGGCGAGTGTAGGGTGCTTACAGTTCACCATCTTGGCCCTCTCCCTCCTCAGATATTTACTATTGTTTAGGCTGACAATGGATAATGGAACCTTTCAAACTTTTACATCAAGAAGATGTTTTGTTTTTCCCTAGAGAGTAGAGAATGACTGCCACATTGTAGTTTAGGGAAGGCATGTAGGGCACTTTCACAACTGTGGACAAACTCTTCTTTAGTAGTCAGAAATTTCACTCCTTAATAGTTTCAGCTGAAATGTTAATTTGCCAATCACTGTATATTTTGTATCTCTACCTTTTCCATATTACATAAGAATATAAAACAATTAGAGTTGTATTATTTGGAGCAATGAAAAAAGTTATCTTTTTCTTAAAACAATAAAGAAGCTAAATTATTACTTACTGTTTGGAAAGTTAGGCATTACTACCCACTCACAAAACTGTAATAATAAATTCACGCTCTTCACCCATAAATTGAACAGGGGCATAGCATAACTTGAACTCCCCCAACAAGATATTTTGTGAATAACAAAAATGTGAAAGAGTACATTATAATGAAGCCATTTAGGCCCAGCCTTGTTAGAATACACTGGTTAATTACATGAAATTACTCTTTTGATTGGCTATTGAGATGATGTGGGCAACAGGCATTCTTTCTGTCTTCTTTTATTGCTTTAGTTTTTTACTTTGTTTTATATAACAAGTATTATATTGCTTAAATTTTTTTCTGGAATAAGAAAGCATTATCACTGAATAAATGAAAAATTTGTGTGCAATCATCAATGTACTCAACATCTTCCTGCCTTTAGGAGAACTTCCACACTTTCTTTTTATTTCCTGTCCTTTTCCCTTTAATGGGTCTTAGAGGTCTAAGTGAGTCCACACCATGAAATTTATTTTTTGCTACAGCCCAGGACATTGCCTATCGTTTTTGAAAACTATCCTTACTAAATAAGGAAAGAAACCCATCCATCGATTGCAATCACTTCTCTCTTCCACTCATACAGATAATTCAAAGTGTGTCCCCAGAGCGGGGGTGGGGGTGGGGGATAGCGACAATCTCATTAACACTGCATTGACAATATCTTATATTCTGTTCATGATCAATAAATCTACACTGAATAAATGAGTGAATATGTGAGTGAATAAATTAAAGTGATCCAATTTGTAGCCTTTGTGTTGTCTATTTTTTTTGATGACACATTTGTGTTCATGTTATATTCACAGGTGTTTAGAGGAAGTAGCACTTTAAGGGGAAAATGGGGCTATGACATACCTTTCTAAACAATGAAAAAGTTAATTGAAGATGAGACTTCTTAGCAACTTTAAATTATACCACAGGGAGCATTTAACTAAATAGGTTGCATGTTAGTTTTGCCCATGACAACTGTAATACTCAAAACTAGATTATTATCCTATTGCAAATCTTGTCAACACAGAAATACATTTTTAAAATAGATTTCTTTCCAGAGGACAGATTTTTCTCCTCCCTTTTCTCATTTGCTATGCAACGAATATCAAAACACCTCTATATGTATTTGTTTCCCCATTTAGGAGAAATCACATAAGATGGAAGAACCATATTAACCATTTTCAGAAAGAGTTTAGAGAAGTAAGAATCAAAAACAAACAAAAAAGAAAACAGAGAACCAATTTAATGTACTACAGAATACCTAATATTTCTTACAGTATTAAATTTAGGAGTATCACATAATGATAAGTGTGTCAGCTTTGCAATAGACTTCTATCCACATTCCAGATCAGATCCTGATTCTGTTAATGACTAGAGGTATGAATCTGAGCATGTTATTTTGCCTCAGCTTCTTCATCCATCATTTGGGCTTACAAACTAATAATTTATTCTAAGGGATAATTCTTGTTAAGTGTTCAGAAGAGCACCTGCAACTGATACATATTCAACAGCAATTTTTAGTAGTACTATTAACAAAATAATTACTATTTATAGCAGGGTTTTTCAACGTCTTTTATCTCACAGCACAGTTGAAACTATAGTTAAACTTCCATGGCACACTTAAAGTATGCTGATCAAAAAAGAAAGAGTAAAAAATGGGTATGCTTTACTATGCTTTGAACTTCTTTTGAAAATAATTTAATTATTTAAATAATAATTATTATTATAAATAATAATTTAATAATTTAAATAATAATTTTGAAAAATTTTTGCGGCACACCTAAAAAACTCTCACAGCACACCAGTGTGCCATGGCACATGGGTTGAAAACACTGATTTATAGAGTAAAAACTTTATGCTTTGGGTAGACAAGAGATACATATTTCTAGCTGAACAATGACGATTTTTAAGCTGTGACCAAGGGTAACAGCAGAAGCACATGAAAAGTAGCTTGTACACTAATGGTGACACGTAAGATGGGGATGCTCTTTAAATGCTAGTAAGAAAGTGAAAATAACGAATAAGTAAGGACCTGCCCAAAATAAGTAAGTCTTCTGCTTCCATAAACCTCCTGTATTTTTGTTAAAGGATCTTGACAAACATTTCTGCCTCGTATCATTTTCCAGTTCCACTGACCCAACTCCAGCCAGAGCCTATCTTCATTTTATGCTAGATGATAAAAATTTCCTTTAAAGAGATTGTTTCAATCTATTATGCTTATCAATTTTCAAATTAATTTCCAGAAAGTATTGTTTTGGTAGAGTCATTTTCAGGCTCTGAAGCCTTTATTGCTTCTCTATTGCCTATGGAATAAAGCTCAAGTTCATAAACTCTCACTCAAAGATTCCTATACTTAGTCCCAATCTCTATTTCCACATTTTGCCTTTATTTACTAGCTTACATAAAACATAGGTTACAGCCAGTATGAAATTCTCTAGATATCTTGTCATTGCACGGCATCACATATCATGCTACACGCTGCTTCCTATAGTCATTTAGGTTATGTATCTCATATACTTCTTGAGTTGGAAAATTTATTTGGTAAATATTTGAATCCAATAAAACACCCAATAGGGTGCTTTGTGCAAAATTGCTCAATCAGTATTTTTAATACAATGGTAAATCCTACATTCAACTCCAGTTTAGGCAGCCTCTGAACCAGAGATTACAGCCAGTGTAGACAGAAATTAAGTCTACACCACTCCCTCTCCCTCATCTTCGCTGCTCATGGCCATCTTCATTCTTAAATATTGCTTAATATCTGATTTTTCTTTTTTTTACATTTCATAGATCTTACCAAAGCTCCCATTTTCTCTTGGCTGGATTACTGGATGTGTGTTCTTACCAGTTTCCCTGTTTCCAAACCCAGCCTGCTGCATTCCATCCAGCTAATTGTTTCCAGGCTGATTGTCTTCAAAATCTACTCAGAATATTTTGCAGTGGGTTTCTTATTGCCCACATCACAAACCTAAGTTATTTTACAAAATACCCTAAGTTCATAGATTCTGACCTTTATTTACTTTAACTTATGTTTTACAATTTATCTTTCTACTCTATGAAAGTATAGTACTTGCAGTTTTAAAACACATACAGTATTTAATGAGTACTTGTCTTTGACTATTGTGGCAGACCTATGGTGAAACCCCATAATTCTCAACCTCTTTGCCCCATCACATCTTTGCACAATCCCTTTCCCTAAAGTTGCGTGGAACCTATAATTTCCTTTTAACCAATAGAATACAGTTTAAGTCAGGCGTCCTCAAACTTTTTAAACAGGAGTCCAGTTCACTGTCCCTCAGACTGTTGGAGGGCTGGACTATAGTTTAAAAAAACAAACTATGAACAAATTCCTCTGCACTCTGCACATATCTTATTTTGAAATAAAAAAACAGAACAGGAACAAATACAATTCACACCACCTCATGTGGGCCGCAGGCTGCAGTTTGAAGACCTCTGGTTTAAGTATTGTTGTGTCTCTGTCATTCTACATTCTACATGGCAAAGGTAACAGGATTTGCAGATGCAATTAAGGCTCTGTATCAGTTCATTTTGAGTTAATAACCCAAATAACTATGGCATAAACAGCTGAAAGCCTTTAAAAGAGGGACATTTTCCTGCTTGTTTTGTAGAGGCAAACATCCATGTTTGCCCATAGACTGGGGCTTGTGGAAGGTACGGGTGGCTTCTAGGACTGATGGCAGCATCCGGCCTCCTGTCAGTAACAAGCCAGGGCACCAACCACTGAACCCCAAAGGAATCAATTCCTTTAACAACCTGAATGATTGATTGATTCAGAAGCTGATTCTTCCCTACTTGAGCTTCCACATGAGGACACAAATCAGACCAACAGCTCGAGTGTAGCCATGTGAGACCCTGAGGGGAGAACTTGCTAAGCAAGCCCAGACTGACACATGGAACCTATGAGATAACTAATGTGTGTTGTTTAAGCCACTAAATTAGCAAGACTTTGTTATGCAGGAACAGATAACTAAAAAATCATGTTATTGCTTTTGCCTACAATATATTTGTACCATACTTTCTACTCAGATCCACATCTACTAAAATAATTCTTTAGCAATAAACCTAAATATCACCCATCCATGAGTCATTTTCTGATTTATTATCTTTCATCATTTTACCTGTTTTTGTCCTCTCATACATCAAAGATATGTAGAGTATACTATACTAATTATACCATATTAAAATGTGATTTTACATATCTGTTTCGATGAACAAGGACCTCCTTGATAGGAGACTAAGCCCTCAATGTCTGCATTTGAATATATATTATAAAAAATAAATATTAAGTTAAGTGATCTGATATAATTTGGCATACTTATCAGAATTATTTCCCTAATTCTTATTGTACTTTGAACTCTCTGCTTGGACTTCAGAATTCTTTACTTAAAAAATGGAAATAGAATTCTTACAAAAGAACAAACCACCGAAGTTGGGAAAGTGGTGAAAGTCAGAGATAAAGTTTCAATTTAAAATAATGTTTTTTTTTTATAAAAAAGAATAGTTGATGTGAACAATACTAGTTTAAAAAAATGCCTTGTTCCTGATGAGAATGACTTCAAAATTTTACAGCTACTCTGAAAAGAAATAAAATGAGATGAATTACAATGAAAAAAAAAATGAAGAACAAAAATAGTTTCTTGTATCTTGATTCTGACACAGGATGAATGATGATAGTTCCATAGTGTCTGGTAGATGATATACAAAATAGGCTTCAACCCCCACATAGCAGATGGTTAGACCAAAGGGCAGATAATGCATACTGAAAGATTAAGCGAAGTACAAAGAGCTTGATGTGCCTACGCAAGAAGGGGGGTATGACTGGATTTACACATATCCACTATGTCGAAGAGAAAGAGGACGAATGTGTGGACTTTTCTATTGCTGGCAAGGCTTTCAGAGACAGTAAGCAGTATTGATAAGTCACATAAAAATAGTACGTCATCAGAATGCAAAGAATCCCCTCTAATTGAAGGAAGACTTTGTTCTATCTCATAATATAGTCTCCATCATGTAAAACGTAAAAAATACAAAATTACTGCAGTGTTGGTAGAGTTACCCACTATGGCACTGTCATACAGCCTATGCAGTGATTTTTCACAACCCAAGGATTTAATTTCGTTTATAGGAAAAGAATGCAAAAACATCTTCAGCAGCAGCATGTTCGAAGGCTTCCTCTTGCATCTTATTTCTGGTGGTAGAAAATCACATTCTCATAGATTATTTTGACAGTCAAAAAACTTTAACTCAGATGAGGTGTCAATACATGTACTTTTTTCATAGTAATTGTTTTTGCTCATAATTGCACAGCTAGTAAGTAGCAAAGTGAAACCCATTTCTCTGGAATGGGTCCTAAGATCTTTTATTTAATACTTTATTGCCATTGATCGTATACCAATCAACTAACATACCAGTTTATCCCCAACCCTTCATATGAAGTAGGGTTAATAATTACATAAGCATCTTCTATTATTTCTGCCTATTTACATATTGTTAAGGCACTGCTCATGATTTAAATTCAGCAAGATACCATAAAAGAGAGAGCTAGCTTTTACTACATTATTAATATTTCAAACATCTTATCAAAATGGCAAAAGTTTGATGAGTATATGTGGAAAATCTGGGGCATGATGTTTACTTTCCTCGTATCTGAAAAGTTGGATATAGAGCTCAGTGATTCACTGAAACAAAGACCTAAGCATTGCATAAAATCTTTGGGAGAAGTGTCAGGCAATTTGTCAATCTTGATTTCCAGGAAGGTTCTATTTAAAATGTCTAAGAAAAATGAAGAAAGTGGAAAGAAATCTGTATTAAGGGATTTCTTAGCTTGCCAAAATTAGCCTTCTAAAACTATGGGTAATTCACTTATAACTCCTGCCTCTCAATTTCCTCATTTATAAAATTGGATTAATTATTCCGGCCTCGCCTATATCACAGAAAAAAATTGAAAATACAATAGAATAATATAGGTAATATTTATTTGCAAACTACAATATTCCTTAGAAATATATGCTACTGTTTTCCACTACATATACTGATACAAGTCATCCTTAAATATTTGAGTTGATTCCTCCACAAAATTCCTTGAATCATGCAAAGAAAAAGGAGTTTGTTAAAACTCTTGCAATTAGTAATAGACTATTCTATTTTATGCTTTATTAAATATAGCATTTTAATTTAATGACTTCATTTGCCCTTGAAATATTCAGAATTAATCAAAATCAAAGAAAAAATTGAGGTGCATGGCTACAGGCTTTAAAGTCCGTCCAGCTGCCCCATGACCAGAGGTTCTGGCATTATAAGGCACTGCCCACACCATCTCCATCCTCTGGTCATCTCTGTCCAACAACTGAAACAAGAAGGCAAAGTATTATCTTCTTCAACCTGAGCTGGAAACATATGCATTAGACAACCTCAAATTCTGTGTAAGTCTTACACTCTGTGTAAGTCTGGCTATGACAGGGATGGTGCCCTGAGTATTGATACTGGGGTTACAGATTTCAGTGAGTAGGGAAATTTGCCAATGCAGAATTCATGGATAATTGAGTATTGATTGTAACTTGAAAATATTCACAAATATCAAAATTGAGAATTACACTTCTGAAAATCCAATGGGTCAAAAAAGAAATCACAATGGAAATTGAAAGTATTTTTTATCATCATAATAACAAGCAAACAATATATCAAAACTGTAGGCTGAAGCTAAATCAAGAATTAGAGTAACATTAATTATACTCAAAGTAAATCCTAGAAAAGAAGAAAGAGAAAAAAATGTGTTCAGTTGTCCCTGTTTGCAGAGGACATCTTCTTATATAGAAAAAACCCTAAAGGCTCCAACAAAAAGCTTTTAGAGCTTCTAAATAAATGCTGTAAAGTTTCAAGATACTAAATAAAAATAAAGAAGACAGTGACACTTTTATACACAAGTAACAAACCATCCAAAAATGCAAAGAAAACCATCTTATTTAGAATAGTTACAAATAGAAAGAAGTGGAGACAAATTTAAACAAGGAGGTGAAAGTTAAATGCTGATTATAGTGTGGAGAACAGGGAACACCTGGGAGTCTTAATTAGCATAGCCATTATGGAAAACAATATGGAAATTCCTCAAAAAAAATTAATAATATGTATCATTTAACAAAATATACTGAGTCAAAGGATATGAAATGACTATGTTGAAGAAATATCAACAATACCATATTTATCACAGCGCTATTCATAGTAGCAAAGCTATGTAATCAGGTTATGTCCATCAATGGATGAATGGACAAAGAAAATGTGGTATATATACAAAATATAATAGCATACAGCCATACAAAATGAAATCATGTCCTGTGAAGCAATATAGATGAAATAGAGGATGTTATGCTAAGTGAAATAAGCCAGGTGAAAAAATGCAAATACCACACGATCTCACTTACATGTGAAGTGTAAAAAAGCTGAATTCAATGGTACAGAGTGTCAAATAAATATTACAAGAGAGCGCAGGGTGGATATTTAGGAGACGCTGGTCAAAGGGTACAAATATCAGTAAGACAGGAGAAATAGGTTCAAGGAATCTAGGTACAACATGATGACTATAGTTGATAACAATGTATTGTGTTCCTGAAAATTGCTAAAAGAGTAGATTTTAAATGTTCTCAACACGCATAAGTACGTGACATAGCACATGAGCTAACAATCTCAATTTAGTCATTGCACAATGTTTATGTATGTCAAATACCACATTGCACATGATAAACATATGCATTTTGTACATTAAAAAGAATATGATAAAAATAAGTAAAATTAATAAAATCAAGCAAGTATACAAACCTAATAATAATATGATAAAATTGATAAAGTTTTGGTGAACTTTCTTAATTTGCTGAAAAAAGAAAAGGCCAAAGTAATAAATAGCAGAATGAAAAAGATTGTATTACTTCTGAATCTGCGGACATTAAATTGTTCATAAGTCTCGACAAACTTTGAAATACAAATGAATGATGTTTTAGCAAAATATGAAATATTAATAAGAAGTGAAATAAAACTATCTTAGAGGAAAATACTTTAGAAACAAGAAATATCTCACTAATATTCTACTTTCACTAAAGAAATTGAATGTATAAGTAAAAATTGTTTCATGAAGAACACTCTTGTTCTACTTGTCTTCACTGATAAATTCTTTCAAACAATTTGGGAGAAAATAACATATATACACATGCGTATACACACACACTTTTCTGGATGTTATAAAATAAGAAAATACCTCCTCAACAAATTTTATACTTTCAGAAATCTTGATACTAAAACCTAAAGAATATTATAAGAAAAATGAGCAAATACTTTTTAAGAAAACATATATATATATGATATTGAATGGAATCCCAGAAAATGACCCACAGTGATATGAATAGTTGATTTATTGAAAAAGTATCACCAGAGAAAGTTGAGAAGGGATTATCTTTTCAAAAACTTGTGACAGGTAAGTTGAATATGTATGTGGGAATAAATCTGATTCCTTCCTCAAAGCAATGTCACATGCATTTTAATCTAAACATGAAAAGCAAAACTTCTAGATAACATAGAAAACTACCACTATTACTTCAGGATAGACAGATATTTCTTACACACAAAAATCTGTAGCTATGGTTTATGAAAAATATTGGCACATTGAATTATATTAAAATAGAGCTATGTTTCATTACAGACACAATTTTAAAAAGTGATAAGACAAGGCACAGAGTTTGAGAAGACATTTAGAACACTTCAACCTGAAAATAAAAAAATATTCAAAGTATATTAAGAAACCTTTAAATAAATGGAAAAATAGAGACAGATGAAGAGAAAGGTGAGCAAAAATCTTGAACAGGTATTATCCGAATTGAAGATACCAAGAGGCCAAAAGCTGAAAAGTTTCTCAGCTTCCTTAATCATTAGGCAATGGCTAATGAAAACTACAGGAGCTAGCATTATATCCCTTCAAAATACATAAGATGAAAAAGACTATACTGTTAAAATCAAGTCATGGAGAATTTCTTAGATGCTCTTGGGATTGCAAATTATGTTCAATTCCATTGTGAAGCTGTTTGGCAGCATCTAGTGTAATTAAAGACATTTGTGCTCAGTCACTCTGCAATTCAAGTCATGTACACACATTTGGAAGGCACGGAATAGAATCTTAACAGCAGCATTGTTTGTAAAAAACACCAATATCCATCAAAAGATAATTAAGTAAATAAATAAGTAAATAAATAAATGGAAGTATAGAACGTACAATGGCATACTACACACCAATGAAAAAGAATGAACTATTACATGTAACAACAGAAAGTAATCCCAAAATATAATGCTTAGGGAAAGAAAATTAACAGAGTAGATCACTTATTGTAGAATTTCATTTATATCAGTTCAAAAAGAGTAAAACCATTCTAAAATGTTTGCAGTCATAAAATAAGATGAATTTGGGTTGGAAGGGAACACAAAGTCTCGTGTTGTGCCTGGTAACATTCTATTTCTTGATTTCTGAGTTTTAAACACTGAAATTTTTACTTTGCAGAAATGGTTGAGTGGTTCTCTTACAGTTTGTATACTCTTCTGCACTTACACTATAATTTAGTGAAAAATTTAAAATAACTTTGAAATACTAAAGTTGGAATTAAATTCTTCAAAAAATTAAAATATATAAGAATTTTTGAAAAAAATCCTTAGAAATCACCTTCTGGGATTCTTTTCTGCTCTTAGACTATCTATAAGGAGTTATTTGTACTTATGGGAAAATTTATTTATTTAGATGACTTATCTGGTTAAAAAAAAAGTCAACATAAACATTTTAACACATAGCTTCATATTATAATACTGGAAAGTTAATTTTTTAATTAAAAAAATTTAAATGTCATAACAGAAATGGCTGCCTATAATTGATTTTGGTTTGGGAATCAGTAGTACTGAGTACATTGTAATAAAGTAGAACAAATTTGCTAGGAAACTGCCCCATTTCAAAATTAGTGCCCTCCCATTTTATATGTTGTTAAATAATAACTATGAATTACTTTTCTTATCTACTCATTTCCATTTTCTCTCAGTAATGAAACTCATATAAATGTAAATGCATTATAAATAATAACTTTCTGAAATAGCTCCTGAGGTCAGAAGTTTGTTTATGATGGTAGAAAAGAAATGAAAGTATTTCCATAGACTTAAGTTAGTGATCATACTTCTGATTTTGGCCCTAACCTGTAGTTTGCACATGCTAAAGAATCAAATGAATCTCATTATGAGGCTTGAAAATATTGCTACCCTATGAATAAGGTATATATTCATTTCTCACCAAAATATTATACCTCTTAAAATTGTCATGTACTAAAAATAGGGCACCAAAGGGATATTCATAGAAACTTTATAATGTTCATAGTATCAAGTTATTTCACAACAGTTAGTTTTCCAATCATAAAACAATACTATTAATGATCATATTTATATGCATTTTATTCTTTTTTGATTGTCCAAGCTGGGGTGGAAATATACATTTAATTTTAATTACAAACTCCATTTAGATAAACATTCACTAGCTAGCATCAAATGATTTGCATCGAGGGCTTCAAAAATTAATGATTTTATCACCTCTCCTTCCTCCTAAATCACTTTATGTGCACACACATGCACACACACATACCCCGTTTCCTCTCTGAGTCTTAGCAGGTCTCACAGATAGAAATAAAATGTAAAACAAGCAAAGAGTGTACAATAAATATTGTGTTCATAAAGGCAGAATAGGCAAGTAACGAATAGGATTTCATCTACTTTTATTGATAAAACAACTAACTGGGCTACAGGCATTCTCTTCTTGCAGTTTTGACAACAGATCCCCGAAAGGAAAACTAGCTTTCATGCTATACACAAAGCCTTGTTTTCTATAACAATTCACAGTGTATAAAACTCCTCCACATTCCTAATCTTGTTTTATCTCTATTGTTGTCAGGGAGGGGAATATTAGTCCAGTTTCATAAAATTGTAAATACCTCAGATAAAGAAACAACTTAAAATCATGTAACTAGTTAATATAAGTTGTATCTCAAATCTTTTGATAATCAAATCAATGCTCTCTCAATATGCTGGCCAATTCTTGCATTTATCTCGCCATATTACAAAAATTACCAAGAACAATTACAGTAATAAAACAAAACACAAACTAAATGCCTAATGTCTTCTGTAAGAAATTTCTCAGAATTCTGTTGTACTGATTTTTGTGTCCCTTTGAAACTTTTCATCAATGTTTCCAACCTCAGAGATCACCAGATATTGAAAGTTGTACCTTAGAAAACCTCTTAATTAATTGGAACTTAATAACAGACAACTAATGAAGCAACTTAGAAATATTTCATTAATATATGGCTTAAAAAATATAACTTGTTTAGAGAAATGAGAAATCCAATTCTATGGTTGTTGAGAAATATGAACATGAAATATGAAAATTTGAGAAATATGAAACATGAAAATGTCAAATAAAATCTCAGATAAATAGAAAGTGATCATTTCTATGAAAAGGATTATTTTAGAAAATATATTTATTCAGAGATTTTTTAAGTATATTAAGAGATTACAGGCATGGAAATTCAGTTTGTAAATTGCTATTCAATAGAGCATCTACTTTGTAAAGGAGTAGACCACACAGCAGTCATTGGCTTTGTCTTTACAAAACATGAGTGGTCCTATCCAAAGTCAAATGGATACTTGAATTTCGTATTGTATCTACCACTCAGGTACAGCTAACTCTGCGTGTGTCCCGGGGGGCCCAGGTCCCTTAAGCCTCTGGAAGAATAGCAAGTCATTTTAAACTCACACTGAGTTCACTTTGTGTGCTTGATGTAGGATATGTTTATTTCTAAATATTATCCTACATCCCATTACTTCAGGAATGATATATGGAGAAATGGGTAAGATGTGTTTGCCTTACGAGTTGGACTCATTTTATAGAATAGTCTGGAGGAAGGTGTGAGCTATGTAAGTGCTGGAGATAGAAATTCCTGTTTTCAAAATCCACTAACTCTAAGACCTTAGACAAGGTTTATAATACTATGTGGCTAAGTTTTCCTTACTATAAAATGACAGTATTAATAACACCCATCTTAAAGGTATGTTGGAAGAACAAAATACAAGAAGAGACTTTCCTACAGTAGTCATAGATTAAGTAGTCAATATATAACAGCTATTGTAACTGTTATTATTGTTAGTATTATTTCTATTTATTTTAGCCCTTTAATGTAACAAGTGTTGAATCCCAATCTCACTTCCATCAGAATCATGCTGATCTTTTATTTTAGGGCCTCTGATGAATTTAGTGATCTATGAGTAGCCTAGTTAATTTGTCCATTTTTATCTTTTCTCCTATTTATCATTGGCCAGGATAGATAAACCAGACAGACTTTTTATACTTGAGAACACAAGCGTCTCATGACAAGAGCTGAACAGTTTTACAAATTAGTTCTCTCAACAAATTGATATTATCACTGAAATCTATTAGTAAACTCTGAGGAAAGAAATGTCCTCAATAATACCTCACAGTATTGTATTTTGCGTGTTAGAAAGAATGAAGAGGATTTCTTGTTTGAGAAAAGATTTTTTTTTTTTTTGAGGAGTTATGGGAAATGAAAATCAGAAAAAAAAAAGAGTGAGATCATATTTTAGGGACTCTTTATTTAGGACAGTGATTCTCAACCTTCCTAATGCCGCAATGTATTTTCATTGTTAAAAAGGGGTCGCAACAGGTTGAGAACCTCTGATTTAGGACATTAACCCAAACAATTTGGATAAATGGAAGTAAATTTATTTGATCTTTCTGGTATACTTTGATAGATTGTTAGAAGCTTTCAAAATTTCTTAGTTAAAACTATTGTATGGAAGTATCTTATTTCTGCAGAAAACTTACAGTCATCTATTTCCAATAGTCAATGTAAAGAGAAATGCATGTGTTTACAATATGAGCTGGATTATGGAGTCAGAACTAGAGATGAGGGAAACCTCCGGTGGGGGAGCAGAGCCTTTGAGGAACATGGGTTTGGTAGGGACTATTGAACAGATTAAAGACACAAAGTTGAATCAGAGAAACAATGAGTTCGTTAAAGTAAGTCAGAAAAATTCTTCCCAGCATCTTTTTTGTTATTCTAGAATATATACTTTGTTTCTGCCTTGTGGCTATATTGCAGCATCTAAAACCAAACTGCAGTCTCGAAGGCTGATGCTGCAAAGTAGATGGGTCCATCACTCAAGATAGACATGGTAATGGTATATGCCATACTCCCAAATCTCCAAGGCTTAAAAGCAAGGGATGTTTATTTCTTATTCGTGATATGTGTTACCATATGCCAACAGAGGACCTTGCCAACACATTCCATTCTCAGGAACTAAGAATAATAAAAACTCCACCATCTGGAAAGACCATGCAGAAGAATGAAGAAAGAGATCACTGCAGACTTAACATCAGCAAACAAATGCTGTTACCTGACAGGGAACCCTTCACTTAGGCTCTCTGGCTGGACTGGTTATATGGTCCTGCCCGAGGCAAGGAGTTAACGGTGTTAAAGTAAAATCCTTCCATGTGCCTGGAAGTAAAGATAACAGAGATACAGGTGAGAATTAGTAAAAAGACTCTACTATATTATCATTGAAGAAATGTATCTAAGTTGTAAGAAAAAAATGCCAAATTTTTGAAACCTATTAGAAAAATTAATGATGATAACAATGATTAATAATTGTCAAATACCTTGATGTGTGTTGTGATTTGATATTCATAACAACTGCATTGGCGTGTCAGCACAGGGGATGCATTGATTGTTAGACTGATATGGAACATGAGGCTCAGAAAGCTTAAGGGATTGACACTAGCTGTGGTGCAACTAAGTAAAGCAGCTATCGGTCTCATTTATTCAAATATAGTATAGTAATCTTTTAAGTTAGTGTTTTTCCAACTGTAATGCTCATACGATTCACATGAAGATCTTTTGTAAAAGAAGATTGTGAATCAGTAGTTTTGGGGAGGGGCTGAGATTCTTCTGCTTTGTTGCAAGATCTCAGGCAGCGCCCCTGGTGCAGATCTGCAGATCATACTTTACGTAGCAAGACTTCAGATGAACCACACGTCATTCCCTACAGCCTCTCAGACACCACCGTCTGCATTTCCTCACTGCCTCTCTTCCATGTTTGAAGGCCCTTCGAGGCAGAGTTGAGAACATCATGTTAAACTGCACAAATGTCCTTGAAATTTCTAAAACTTCTGGTAAATCTTTTCAGAATGTACAGAAAAGGAAACATTATTTTTGTGACTGTATTAATTGATTTACCCTCAAATTACAAAGAGAGTCAACCAAGGTGTGTACTGGTGGTGTGCAGGCCGCCTTCCTAAGCAGCATGTCTAAATCCATAGCGGTGAGAGCTAAGGGGACAAGGTAATCAAGTGCTGACTCAGTAACAACTGTAAATTTCATTGTGTTTATAACACATTGATAGCTATTAAAATTGGTGTTTTGTGAAAATTACATTTATTACTTTCTTCCTTTAGTCTATGCAGAAATCACTTCTTGCTGCCTGGCTACACATTTGACATTTTGAGAGATAGGTGTAGTTTACTATCATAAATAACATCTTGAGGTCACTATGTGCTATTCAATTCAAAGCAGAGGGGCTGAACAAAAAAAAAAAAATCATTTTGCTTCAAGGACAAAGTTAAAGACAATTGACTAAAAGAATTTCTTTGGGTATGGTTAGTCAGAGGTTCTTTGGGAAAAATTTGTCTGTGACTTTGGTGATCAAGTCACCTGCCAGACTCTGAAAGGACACATCCATCAGGTCTGACATTGCTGATTGCACCATTAAATCACCATCCTAGGCTTGATTTGTCTCATCAGGTCAAGTGAAAAAAAAAAATTTAATAGTAAGATCTTTTTTCAAAATTTTTTTTTATTGAAGCTTCTCCAAATAAATCTATACTTTGCATTGAGCTAAGCTAATTGACCATAAAGCTCTATCCTTAATAATAAGATTTTTAGAGTAGGCGTCATGCTTCCTTACTCAGAGTCAAAAGACTATTTGTAGCAAGCTGAAGAAACATTCATGATATTAACTCTCTAGAAAGATATGTGATAAATTGCATTTCATTTTGACTTTATATAAAGAGGGGAAATTTAAACGTTATCATAGGCTATTGGACAAATGACTAACTGTCCATAAAATCTAGATTTGACTTGATATTATACCTTAGTACTCATGGAGAATGTTGTAAATCAATTTTTTGTTTGTGTTAGATTCTAAGTGAAATAATGTAGAACACTGAATATTTATTATTTAATGAGAAACATAGGTCTGGTGTGAATACAATCTTCAAGTTGTGGAATTCTACTTGCAATTATTCTTTTATTAGGGAATAACAGATCTGAGATCCTACTTCATTCAAAACACTAGAATAGCTATTGCAGGAATAACAGAGACAAGACGTCTATAGTAATACTCTAGTTTTATGGTAATTATCTTTTCTTTATGGTCTTACATAAATCCCAAAAGACTTACCAATCACTACTGATGGATAGTACCAATTTTTACCAGTTGTTTATAAAATTGATCACATGACTTAAAATATCAACACTCTTAACATTCTTTAAACTTTTCTTAAGAAAGTTTCTCAATTTAGAGAAGCTTTGTCAACATTTTTTAAAATTTTTATTTAGTGAATTGCTTGTTGATTTCAGCATTTTGTTCATATTCTTCTTTAGATACATGCTATCTAAACAATTGCGGTTCAATTCTAATTTTATAAAAACATTTTTAGAGGATAGAAAAGGAAAGAAAATCCCCCCCCCCAATTTTCATGTAGTCAGTTAATCATTGAACCTAAATCAGATAATGCTAAGACAATAATTTTTTAAATGTAGACCTGTCTCACTATAAACACTAAGGCTGTAATACAGACTAAATGCAATAGGGTAATAAAAGAGGGAAACATTCCAGAAATAAGAGAATTGCATGAGATTAAGAAAGAATAAAAAGAAAAGCTGTCTGGTCACATCAATAGACACAAATATTGCATTGATATAATTTTACTTATTTATAATAAATATTTCAGCTAATTAGCAGTACACTTAAAAAAGGAAATACTCTCAGTGTGGTAAATTATATTGACTTTATTAAAAAACAGTTACTAAACATTTATGATATAAATGATAATTTTAATGATAAAATATTAGAAACATTCTGTTAAAATTTGACAATAGATAAAGTGTTTGCTTCCTTCATCATATTTAATAATATTTCAGAATGCCCCAGCAAGTACAGTAATATAAGAAAAATTAATAAACTATATAAGGGAGAAGTATAATTATCATTATTTATATGTAATATGACTGTTCATATAGAAAATATAAAATAAACTATAAACAAATCTTTGAAATTAATTTTACATAGCAATATACAATTATTAGTTGCATTCATATTCAACCAAAATTATTAAAATGTAATTTTAAAAAAGACATTATTTATGACAGCAGTAAAAACAAAGAAATGAAAACTCTCAGTGAAGAGAGCTCACAAACTGTGTGTGTTACTTAGAGAAAATTATGAAATTGCTAGATATTTACAAAATAAGCAGATGTTCATATAATGAACAGAAACTATGTTTGTTTTTGATTCATTATGATGATGATCAATTTCCCCCAATAGAACTTAAATATTTAATGTAACTCTATTCACAATCCTGACATAGTTTTCTGTAGAGATTTTTAAGATGTTTAACATTTACATGGTAGACTAAGAGACCAAAAGACTGCCAAAACTTTTTTTTTAATTAAGAGAACAAGGATGCCAGTCCTGTGAGTTATCAAAATTTATTATAAAGATATAGATGGCTGTATTTTAGCACCACAGGTAGACATACTGACCTACTAATAAATTAGAGAAATAAGAAAAATACCTCTTATGTTCAGAATTTTATATAGTGAAAGAATTTACCATTTAGTAAATTATTTTGATGCAAGTGATTATCTATATTAAAAATTGATATACTTATTCAGGAATAACATAAGAAATTATATGGAAATTAACTAACTGTGAAAAGCAAAATGTTAAAAATTTTAGAAGAGAAGTAAATGTATTTATAATGCTAATGTGAACCTATATATTTTTGAAAATAAATATTGAATTTATTCAATAAATTTTGAATTAATTAATTAAATATTGAATAAAGGAAAATATTGATAATTTTCATGAAAACTAAAGAAAAGAACTTCTGTGCATCTAAAAACATGACAAAAATTAAAAATATAATACACAAATTTGGTGAATATATTTGTCATGCCCATAATCATGTATGGAGAGCTTCTATAAATTAATAAAAAGATGTAAACAACCTAACAGAAAAAGAGCAAAGAAGATAAATAGATTATTAATAGAAAATTATGAGTTATTAAAAACCAAAAAGATACTCAACTTTACCAGCAATCAGGCAGATGTGAATTAGAATAACAATAAAATAACATGGATACCAATCAGATAGAGGGGAAAATAAAAATAAGGCTTATTGTGCCTAGGATTGGCAACAACCATCAGAAATAGAAATTATCATCCTTTTGAGGTGGGAGGGTGTTAAAACTCTTTCAAAATGGTACTTTCAGCTGGGCACACTGGCTCACACCTGTAATCCTAGCACTCTGGGAGGCCAAGGTGGATGGATCACTTGAGCTCGCAAGTTCAAAACCAGCCTGAGAAAGAATGAGACCCCATCTCTACTAAAGATGAAAAACTGAGGCAAGAGGATTGCTTGAGCTCAAGAGCTTGAGGTTGCTGTGAGCTCTGATGCCATATCACTCTATCAAGGGTGACAAAGTGAGACTCTGTCTCAAAAAAAAGAACACCACCAAAAAAAAAAAAACAACTTTTTTTTGTTGTTGTTACTTAAAAAAGCTGAAGAAATGATACTCCCCTAAGCCAAGGATTCTCCTATGTAATCTCTCTCTCATAAATGCAAGTAGATAGGAACAAGGTTTGCCATAGTAAATACTAAAAACAGTGATCAGTGCTCCAATCGCCATTTTTATGGGGAAGACACTGTTCTGAGCTGAACCACATTACTGGTTTTGCCCAGCAAACATGGAATGGAAATGAACTGCACAATTCTGTATTTCTTCTTTACTTTTTCTTTTCCTTCCTTCCTTCCTTCCTTCCTTCCTTCCTTCCTTCCTTCCTTCCTTCCTTTTTTTTTTTTTTTTTTTTTTGTGTTGTTTTTGCATTTGTTCATTTTGTTGGGTGTTTGTCCATTTTGCCTGGTTGGTGGTTTAAAAACATTCACAATAAAAAAAATGAAACAAAAAAAAAAAAAAAAAAAAAAAAAAAAAGGAAGGAAGGAAGGAAGGAAGGAAGGAAGGAAGGAAGGAAGGAAGGAAGGAA
>CAUYPK010057641.1:0-19079 GCA_963574355.1 Loris lydekkerianus | reverse complement strand
GTGCCAAGAAGCACCCTGCGGGAGGACAGTGCAGAACTGTTGCCTGGGCGAGTGACAGTGGTGACAGCTACAACACAGACATGAGTCGGGGAGTTGAAGGGTGGGAGGCTGGGAAAGCTCGAGGGCGGCAAGCCCACAGATGGGCACCCCAAGACCACAAGGGGCTACCTGGTCTGGGCAGCTGCATTCTATTTTTTTGGCCAAGGCTGGGTTTGAACCCGCCACCTCCAGCGTATGAGGCCAGCACCCTACTCCTTTGAGTCATAGACACCAACCAACAGCTGCTTCTTTTCTGATGCTTCCTAACTCACCAAAGATGCTAGGTAGAACCAGCTCATGTCTGCTCAGGTCCCAAAGCCCTAAATTCTGCCCCTTCTTCACACATATTGCCCCTTTCTTTGGTCTGTCCTCATCACCTCTCATTGGTGTAAAAGCCTTTCAACTGGTCTCCTGCCGGTGGCCTAAAGCCCTGAACTAAACAGACCCAGGTGAGAAGCATTTTGGCTCCACTATCTTCTCTGAGAAGCTCAAAGTGCCTGCCACGCCTACCACCCGCTTCCTAAGGGGTTCTTAAGCCAAATTGCTTGCTTGCCTCTTACTCAAGCTCCACAACTCGCCCTGGATGATGAAAGAATTGGGTTCAATGGCACCTGACCAATCACAGGCCTAGGAGGAGTTGTCAGAGACCTGCCCCAAAGGAGGTAGGTGTGGGGATTCTGGGGGTGGGGGGGAGGGTTGTTTTGTTTTGTTTTAGAGACAGAGTCTCACTTTGTCACCCTCTGTAGAGTGCTATGGCATCACAGCTCCCAGCAACCTCCAGATTTTGGGCTTAGGCGATTCCCTTGCCTCAGCCTCTTGAGTAGCTGGGACTACAGGCACCCACCACAACACCCAGCTATGTGTTGCAGTTTGGCCAGGGCTGGGTTCAAACTCGCCACCCTCGGTATATGGGGCCAGCGCCCTACTCACTGAGCCACAGGCGCCCCCTATTTCTCTGGTCTTGAAAAAAAATGGCTCCCAATCAATTCCTCCTTCTTGGGGAGCTAAAACACACAAAGAGCCTGCAAACAACAGCTGTGTCTCTATATGGGGAGGCACCAGGAATTGCCTAAGGCTGAATAGGTAACAAGACAGTATAGGGCTAGAGCTGAATAGAACCAGCGACAATGTAGTTCCAGTTTTTACGAGATCCAGCTGTGGTCACACATCTTCCCTACTTTTCCCACAAGTCCTTTCAGTCAGCCCCCCCAAACCAAGCAAGTCTCCATTGCTTAAAATGGCTCTTTAAAATTCTAAAGAGCCTAACACTGCTCATCTTTTCCAATCCATCTCCTACTCAGGGGTCCTCAAACTCCACATGAGGCGGTGTGATTGTATTTGTTCCCATTTTGTTTTTTTTCCTTCAAAATAAGATATTTGCAGTGTGCACAGGAATTTGTTCATTTTTTTTTTTTTTTAAACTATAGTCCGGCCCTGCAATGGTCTGAGAGACAGTGAACTGGCCCCCTGTTTAAAAAGTTTGAGGACCTCTGTACATGGTTGCAAATGATTCTCCAAAATACAGCCGTGGCATGCATTCCTGCCTCTTAAGTCTTTAAAGCTTCTCCTCCCCTATAAGACAAAAATCTCAAGTTCTGAGCATGTCAGGACATCCGGCCCTCCCTTTTCTCCCTGGGCTTGGCCTCTGTCTGCACAGCCGCCCAGTGAACTCTGACCTATGTCCCACCCTCCTGTTCCCCTGATAAACTTTCTCATGTATTAAGTTTCAGTTCTCACACTCTTCTCTCCATAATGCCTTTCCTTGTCTCTCAGACAGTGCCTTCTACAAACTTCCATGAAAGCAATCATTGTGGGTATTCTAAATCTTCACGAGTCTGCATTAGCCTGTCTCCAACTAGAATGAGAAGATAGGCCTTTTCTTGGTAATTCTGAGAAGTCCTTAATTCTTTCCCCTATCAAGCAAATATTTACTGGACATCTACAATACACAGAAGACTTTAAAGATACAACTATAAGCAAGGCAGACACAGTCTTGGTCTTCCCAGAGTGTTTGGTGTGGCAAGTATGATCAACATACAATAATACAATGGGGTGGGTGTTATGTCCAAGGCAGAGCCGAGAAGCCCAGTTGGAAAAGGCCTTACAAGGTTCTGCAGGAAAGAGTTTTGATGAATGAAGGAACGGAGAAACAGTAAAGGAAGATGTTAACAGGAAAATAAAATAGTATCATACGTAGAGCCATTAATGTAAGAGAAAGCTTGGTGTGCATAAAAAAAATAAGTTCTGTGGAGCATGCCTGGTCCTCCAGTGAGTGGCAGACTATGAGATGGGACAGTGGGTAGGTAGTGGCTCACTGAGGGCCATGCTGTCATGCTAGTGACTTGGCATTTATGCTAAGGGCCAGGAAAGGCTTTTAAGCAGGGAATCAGATTTTAGTCTTTAGTTATCAACTAGCTCTTCAGTAGCAAATAGAGGAGAGGCAGGGACGCAAGTTAAAGAGCCATGGGAAGCATTGATTAGCTCAGGTAAGTGATGGTGGGCAGCAGAGATAAGGGAAGCAAACAGAACTGGGAGATGAAGGGGTTGAATAGTCTGGACTTGGTGAATGATTCAATGTAGGTGCTTTCCTTGTTAAAAAATTTTAGAATATTACTGGGGTACACATGTTTTGGTTACATAGTTTGTTTTGTACATTTAAGGTCAAAATTTTAAGTGTGTCCTTCACCCAGGAAGAATTCATTATGCCCATTAGGTGTGAATTAACCCAACCTCTTCTCCCCCGATTCTCATGAGTTTTATTTTCCTACGTGCACATATGTGTTGGTCAACTAGTTCCAATTTATAATGTTGAAAACATGCGGTGTTTGTTTCTCCATTCTTGCCATACTTCACTGGGAAGAATGGTCTCTAGGTCCATCCAGGTTGTTATAAAGGATACTAGATCACCATTTCTTGTATATAGCTGAGGAGTACTCCATGGTATACAAATACCACATTTTATTAATCCACTCATGTATTGATGGACACTTGGGTTGTTTCCATATTCTTGCGATTGCAAACTGTTCTGCTATTAACATTTGAATGCCAAGTGTCTTTATGATATAATGTCCTTTTTTCCTTTGGGAAAATACCTAGTACTGAAATTTCTAGATGAAATAGTAGGTCTATTTCTAGATCTCTGAGATCTCTTTGTCCTACTTTTCATAGAGGTTATACTAGTTTGAAGTCCCGTCAGTGGTTTTCCCTTCTCTCTGAACCCACGTAAGCCTTTACTGTTTTGGCACTTTTGAGAAAATCTATTTTCACTGGTATTAGGTGATATCTCATTGTGGTTTTAATTTGCATTTCCCTAATGATTAGAGATGTTGAGCATTTTTCGTGTGTTTGTTAGCCATTAGACTGTCTTTGAAAAGTTTCCATTCGTGTCTTTTCCCCACTTTTTAATGGGGTTGTTTGATTTTTTTTTTTTTCTTGCTGATTTGCTTAAGTTCTTTGTATATTCTGGTTATCAGCCCTTTATTGAATCTATGACATGCAAATATTTTCTTCTATTTGGGGGTTGTTGATTTACTCCATTGACTGTGTCCTTGACTTTGCAGAAACTTTTTAATTTTATCAGGTCCCATTTGTCTATTTTTGTTATTGCTGTGATTTCTTTTGAGGTCTTCTTCATAAATTCTTTCCCAAGGCTAATATCTTTAAGAGTTTTTTTTAACATTTTCTTCTAGAATTCTTTTGCGAGCCAGCTTGGGGAAGGGGAATCAACCAGAGTGGAAGTGGCAGGGGACTGAGGAAAATACAACACAATAGAAGACACAGAGACAAAAGATAGGATTGGGAGGTCTGACTGAGCTGGTGGTTGCAGCCAGCACCAAAGCACAAAATCAACTTTATTTTATAGTATCTGTACAGTGTTGTCTAAGGGGAAGTAGCATAGACAAGAGACATATCTTTGGTCTTATAGTATGATTGAAAAAGGTAAATGACTTTAATAAAGACAAAGCATCCTGTTAATGGTTTCTACTCAACTTCATTAACATATGATAAGTGAAAAGGGAAAGATCACAAGGATTTCTGCATAGTTCTTAAAAATTAACTAGACAAAGAGCTATGTGACTTCTGGCATGGGGAGCATGAAGAAAGGAATATGGAGAAAAAAAAAAAAAAAAGGAATATGGGTGTTTGGGAAAGGAGGCAAAGCCAATGGGGGTTCATTCCCTGAATATTCCCCAGTCTGTGCCCTGCTGCCTCATGGCCCGCTCTCCACAAAATTCTAATAGTTTCTGCCTTAGGTTTATGTCTTTTATCTATCATAAATTAATTTTATCAGTAGTGAGAATTGCAGATCCTATTTTATTCTCTTACATGTGACTATTCAGTTCTCCCAGCACCATTTATTGAATAAGGACTCTGTTCCCCACTGTATGTTCTTATCTATTTTGTCAAAAATCAAATGAGAATAAGAGGATAGTTTCATCTCTGGGTTCTCTATTCTGATACATAAATCTATCTATGTCTTAATTTTTGTGCCAGTACCATACTGTTTTGGTTACCATCACCTTGTAGTATAGCTTGAAGTCTGGTGAAATGATACCTCCTGCTTTGTTTTTAAAATGTAAGGTCACCTTGGTATTTGAGATCTTTTCTGATTCCTTACAATGTGTAGAACTATTTTTTTCAAGGTCTGCAAAAATTGGCATTGGCATTTAATAGGAATTTCATTGAATGTATAACTCACTTTGGGTAGTACAGCTGTTTTAACAATGTTGGGTCTGCCAATCCATGAGCTGATGTGTTTTTCCATCTGTTCACATTCTCTACAGTTTCTTTCCTCAATGTTTCATAATTCTCCCTATAGAAATCTTTCATTTACTTTGTTAAGTACATTCCTGGGTATTTTATTTTCTTCGTTACTGGGAAAGATATCATGTCTTTGGTTTGATTCTCAGCTTGACTGTTGTTGATGTATATGAAAGCCACCGATTTGTGCACAATTGTTTTGTAGCCTGAGACTTTACTGAATTTATTATTTTTTAGTCCTAGTAGTCTCTTGGTTGAATCTTTGGAATTTTCAAGATATAAGATCATTTTGTCAGCAAAGAGGGATAATTTGACTTCTTTTTCTCCATTTGGATATCCTTAATTTTCTTCTCTTGGCTGATTACTCTGGCTAGGACTTCTAGGATTATGTTGAATAAAAGTAGCAATAGTGGGCAACCATGCCTGGTTCCAGTTCTAAGCAGGAATGCTTTCAATTTTTCCCTATTCAATATGACATTGGCTGTGGGTTTGTCACATATGGCCATAATTGTCATAATTTTGGGGGAAGTCCTATCTATGACTGTTTTGTTCTTATCATAAAAGGGTGCTGAATTTTGTTGAAAGGATCATATGGTTCTTCTTTTTGCATGTATTTATGTGGGTGAATTACAATTGTAGATTTGCATATGTTGAACCATCCTTGCACCTCTGGGATAAAGCCCATTTGGTTGTAATGTTTTTTTTTTGTTTTTTTTTTTTTTAATGTACAGCTGAATTTGGTTTGCTAAAATTTTATGGAGAATTTTTACATCTATATTCATAAGGAATATTGGTCTATAGTTTTCTTTTTTAGATGTGTCCTTTTCTGGCTTTGGTATCAAGGTGATACTGGCTTTATAGAAGAAGTTAGGAAGGTCTCCTTCCTTCTCAATGTTAAGGAACAATTTTTGCAGTATAGGAAGAAACTCTTTGTGGGTTTGGTAAAATTCATGTGTGAAACTGTCTGGCCCAGGACATTTTGTTGTTGTTAGAAGATATTTTATTGTTGCTTCATTTTCAATGCTTAATATTAGTCTGTTGAATTCTATATCTTCCTCATTGAGCCTAGAGAAGTTGTGTATTTCCAAAATTTTTTCCATTTCCTCCATGTCTTTGTTTGTGAGCACAGACTTTTTATAGTATTCCTAGACGATATTTTGGATTTCTGTGATATCAATTATTATTTCTCCTTTTACATTTTTAATTGATCTTGAGTTCTTCCTCTTCTGTTTCTGATTTATCTAGCTAAAGGCTTATCAATTTTGTTTCTTTTTGAAGAACCAACTTTTTGCTTCATTAATCTTCTGTATAGTCCTTTTGTTTTCAATTCATTTAGTTCTGTTCTCATCTTGGTTGGTTGTTTTCTTTTGCTGGGGTTGGGAATAGTTTGCTCTTTTCTAGTTCCTTTGTATAATTCACTAGATTATTGATTTGTTATCTTTCTATCTTTTGGATATGGGCATTTAAGGCTATATTTTTTCTCTCAGGACTGCTTTTGCTATATTCCACAAATTTCAATAACTTGTATCCCCATTATTATTTAGTTCAAAGAACCTTTTTATTTCCATCTTTCTCTTCATTGACCCAGCTATCATTAAGCAATAGGTTGCTTAGTTTCCATGACATTGTATAGAGATGAATGTTTCTGTTGGAATTGATTTCTAATTTTATTACACTATGGTCTGAGAAGATACATTATATATATATATATATATATATATTTTTTTTTTTTTTTTTTTTAATTTGTTGAGATAGGTCTTGTGTCCTAAGATTTGATTAATCATAGGGAATGTTTCATGAGCTGATGAAAAGAATGTATATTCACAATAGTTTGGGATTAGAATGTTTTGTAAATGTCTGCTAGACCCATTTGTTCTAGAGTTCTGTTTAAGTCCATGTTGCTTTGCTGTTTCCTATTTGGAAGATATGTTCTGTTATGTCATTGAGGTGTCAAAGTCCTCAGTAACTTCTGTGTTGCTGTTTATCATTTTGTTTAAACAGAGTAGAATTTGTTTTTTGAATCTGGACATTCCTGTATTAAGGGCATAAATCTTTTTTCTTTCTTTCTTTTTTTTTTTTTTTTACATAGTCTCAATCTATCAGCCTGGGTAGAGTGCCATAGCATCATAGCTCACAGCAACCTCCAACTCTTGGGCTTAAGCGATCTTCTTGCCTCGGTTTTTCTATTTTTAGAAGAGATGGTCTCGATGTTGCTCAGGCTGGTCTGCAACTCATAAGCTCTAGCTATCCACCCACCTTGGCCTCCCACGCATAAATATTTTCGATTGTTAAGTCTTCTTGTTGAGTTCTTTCCTTCACCATTATATAGTGATGATCTTTGTCTTTACTTTTGTTGATTTGAAGTCAATGTCATCTGATATATGGCGATACCACAGCTTTCCTGGGAGTTCCCCGCCCAGGAGATCACCTGAGCTGAGAGCTCCACCCTTTGTCTCTGGGAAGGGGTTTCCCTGTGAGCCTCACAGCCAGGACCCCCACACAGGCTCTTTCACCTCTCTAGATCAACTAGGTCAATCCCAGACCATGCCAGGGAGAGGCAGCCATTCCGTGTTGTCCACAGGGCACCCGAGCAGGTGCTACGTCCCACCGCTTCAAGGTTGCCTGGCTGTGAGGTAGCTACCAGGCACCCAGAACATGGGCAAGCCTCGAGAGGAAGAATTACAATATCACACCTCAGTCCACTACAGGACCCAAAAAGAAAGACCTGAGTCCCATCCTCTGTGGAAACCTCTGATGTTATGTCTCGGCAGCCGTGGGTGGGGCGGGGGCGGGGCAGGACAGGGTCTGTGTGGAAAAATACGAGGAGTCGGCTCAGGAAGGCGTCTGCCTTGAATGTCCAACTTCTAGAGTCACAGAAATCACACCCAGGACCTGCTGGACCCCTGTGGGTCCTGCAGTCTGGGCCAGAGTTGAGAACTATCTTTGTGGGAATGAGCAAGGAGAAACCTGAAGAGAGAAAACCCCTTGGGGAAGACAAAGGCTGCCCGTGAGTGGAGAAAAACATGGCGCCCGTCATCCATGGAGGTCTGAGCGGTAGGAAGAGCCAGCGGAGCGGGTTACGTTCACGCTTGGTTCCCAGCTCACGGGCGGGGGCAGCAGCCTGGGGGCTCCTGATGGCAGCGAATCTCTCCAGGGGCTCGGAGCCCTCCGCCTGTCAGGTGCAGGGCAAGGGAAGCAAACCTTTCCCGCTTCCCTTCTCACTGCGCTGCAGCCTTCTCCCCGTCGTCTTCCGCTGACATCTTCCTTCTTCTTGCTCTGCTTTGCAACTTCTTCCTGTGGAATCTCTTATAGATCTAGCACTTTTCCCTCAGAATTACATGCATTCTGTGATTGTTCTTTAGATTTTTCTTTGTCATCTAAAACTTTTCCCTCAGCTTACGCCTGTGTGGCGGCCGAGGCGGGCTGATCGCCTGAGCTCACAAGCTGGAGCCAGCGTGAGACCCTGTCTCTAAAACATAGCTGGGCGTTGCTGCGGGCACTCCTAGTCCCAGCTCCCCAGGGCCAGGGGATCACTTGCGCCCAAGGTTGCCGTGAGCTGTGACACCATGGCACTCTGCCCGAACAACAAAGTGAGACTCTGTCTCTAAGTAAATACATAAAACTTTCCTCTCTTCCTGAGATGGTCTGTCCCCTGATGTCTCTGGTTAGCCATCTTGTCCCCTCTGGGGGCTTTCTAATGTGCCGACTTGGCTGCACTGAACAGCTTGTCCCAGAATTCCCTTCCCTCTTCCTGTTGAGGTGAACCACAAGACAGATTTTGCGCGAGATTGGGAGGATGGAAGAGAAGAAACAGCCATTTTATAGCTCTCATATACCTCATTGGTGTAAGGCAGCACTCAGGTCTACCCTTCCCTGGACCCTCCTGCAGCTTTTCCCACTCCTGGTCCAGCTGAGAGTGTCAGTGCTCTGGCTTGGATAAAGCACCCACCCTACCAAGGTCAGAGGCAATAAGACCTGATAAAGGTTTCATTCTATCCTGGGACTCCAGTCGGTACTTTTAGGTTCCAAACTCGTCCCACTGTCTCACTCTTCCCACCTCCTTTTTTCTTTCATTTCTTTTCTTCTCTCTCTGTCCCTCCCCTCCCTCCCTCCTTCCCTTCCTTCCATTTGTTCTTTCTTTTCTTCTTCCTTTCTCTTTTTTTTTTTTTTTTTTTTTTGAGGCAGGGTCATCACACTCTATCATCTGGACTAGAGTGCAGGGGTATAATCATAGTTCACTGCAACCTCAAACTCCTAGGCTCAATTGACCCTCCTGCCTCTGCCTCCGGAGAAGCTGGGAATACAGGCACACAGGATTCACTCTTGCTCAGGCTGGTCTTTAAATCCTGGCCTCAAGCAATCTCTGCCTCAACCTCCCAAAGTGCTAGGATTATAGGTATAAGCCTATATTGTCCTCTTTACCTCCACCTTTCCTCTTTGATTGCCCATCCAGAGAACTTGAAGCTCCAACATGAAACACAAAGAGAATAGCATTGACAACACTATACAACTGTAACACTGTGTAAGATCAAATTCTTGTAGCAATTCCTTTAATAAGTATGTATGTATGTCTCTACTTTTATCTACTTATAAATTACTATATATGTAATATAGGTATATACACAGTCTTCTGAAGGGTCTGTTGTCTGATTGAGGTCTGACTGATACAGTAGGGTTGATAGATGGGCCTTAAGAATAATTTCTAGATTTCAGACTTGGGCAGCTGGATAGATGGCGATGTTATTTTGTGAAATAGAAATCCTGGGTGAAGAATAGTTTGAGGGAAAGAGGAAGAATTCAAGTTTTATACATGTTGAATTTGAGGTGCATGTGAGACGTTCAGTTGAACAGGTGATCAAACAAGGCAAGTCTGAGCTTGATAGTTAAGCCAACAGCAGCAAACATACCCTGTTGTGACAACAGAATTTCAAACAAAAAGAACTCAACAAAAGCCTCTCAAATGCATTTTGAGAATTCGGTACAATAAAATTTTAAAGCATCTCTTCTTGTTCAAAGTATAGTAAGCATTAAAAAATGTTGAATAGGTGAAGCAAATTTAGATCATAATAGCATGTAGTTTGCTAGTTGCTTATGGGTAACTCAACTTTCTAATAGTGTTCATGAATTACTAGAACAAAAGTTTTATTCAATCTATAAATAATATATCAAATTTTCTGTTTTAATAAACATAATACTTTCCTCTCTAGCTCCAATTAGACCTTTGATATTCTCATCACATTCCTCCTACCACTTTCCCACATTAAGAGAACATAGAATCTGTTTTTACAAATGTCTTCTAAAGATTCCTCCCAAAGAAAGGTGCTCATGACAATGAAAAATGGAGTAAGGAGAGGAGACTGTGTCTCAACTTCCTTTATACCCACCAACCTATTTTTCTCTCATTAAAATGTATTTTTTTTAATTGGCAAATAAAATATTTGTATATACATTTATAGTGTACAATGTACTTTTGAAGTATATAATCTATAACATATATTATAATAATACTTTCAAGTATATAATATACTAATTTTGAAGTATATATGATATGATTATACTAGTATATAATATATTTGAAGTATATAATATACTAATTTTGAAGTATATGATATATATGATTTATATATGATATATGATATATGTAATATGATATATACTTCAAATATATTATATGTTATATACTTCAATATGCTAGTATATTATATACTTCAAAATTAGTATCTCCAACCTGTGCAATAGATGCACAGGATTTATTCTTCTATCTAACCGAAACTTTATACCCTTTGACCAACATCTCCCCATTCTGCACATCCACTAACCTATTTTTTATCATGTGTGTCTGATGCTATTATTTTTTTTATCGTGCCTTGATTTCTTTTAGGTCTCAGACCTTTGCATTATGGTGCTCCTTTTTCAAATGACAGTAGCTTAACAACCTGTCCAAATTATTACATCTTTCAGAAATCCTTAAGCCTTAGGTCTCCTTCCATAATCTTTAGTAGAGTAGAAGTACTACATGGTCTCAAAATCATTCATAATACACAGGTAATGCTTACTGCTCTGAATGAGATAGGTCAGTATTTAGTTTTCACATTTTTTGAGGGAAGAAGGAAGACATGGAAACCAGGTAAAAAGCAGTAACATACTAAGCAGCTGGAATTTAGAACTTTTAATTCTCAATGCATGGGATATTCAAGCCATAGTCCTACAAAGTCTGCTTTCTCAGCAATAAATGTAAACTATGTTATGTACCTGAATTATAAAATGAAATCTACCATATAATTATGTTTACCATTTTAACTAGAAAATTGCAAAATACAATCCAGGTGCACGAAATCATGAAATCATTTTACACATTGGTAAACCAGAGTATAATTAAACCACCAGAGCAGGTAAGGCAATTCTGCTAGTTAATGACAATCCTCAGCTGTTTAAAATAACCATCTCAATAATCAATACCATGTTGAGACTTTCACCTAGCATTTATTTTAAGGGATGTCTTGTTTTGAACAATCATTTGCGATCCTAGTAAACTGAAGAATTAATTAGCAAGCACACAGGCTCAGCAAACTAATGCTGTAGTCTGTCAAACCATCTGCTCAGGAGTACCCTTCTCAAATCTTGGCATTATTGAGGATGGGGAAACATAGTAGTTTTGATGCTTATGCTGGTAGACAGTTTGCTCCTTGATATTTAACCATTCCATCTTCCAAATATACAGGAAGAAACTCAGCTTCAGAAACAAGCTCATGAAAGTCTGGCTCCTTTTGTACTCAGAGTTACAAACATAGTAAAGCCAAACTTTCTTTAAGGGCAATGATCAGACTTTAAGATAGTTTATTACAGAAATTAACATGATCTCTCTCAAAATGTTAGGTGTTCTGGAGGTTCTATTTTTAAGCCAATAATTCTTCTATTCAGATTGTTTCCTGAATTTTCTATTGCTTTTTTTTTTTTTGCATATTTTTTCTCAAGCAGTGGGAAAGAATCTGAATCTATGTAACCTATTTTAATATGGTAAGGTATTTCATGTAAAAATGTCATGTAACTGCAAACTAATGAGGAAAATTTTAATTTAGTTTATAAAGAGTCTTGCTCTGTTGCCCAGACTGGAGTGCAGTCACAGCTTATTTCAACTTTGAACTTCTGAGCTCAAACAACCTTCCTGTCTCAGCCTCCGGAGTAGCTAGGGCTATACGTGCACGCTACCACGATCAGCTACTTTCTTAATTTTCTGTAGAAATGGGGACTTGCTATGTTGCCCAAGCTAGTCTCGAACTCCTAGGCTCAAGTGATCCTTTTCCCTCAGCCTCTCAAAGTGCTGGGATTACAAACATGAGCCACTGTGCCTCACTGGGCTAAGAACATTTAAGGCAGGAATCAATACCAACAGCTTTTACTGAGGGCAACGACTGTGGCTCAAGGAGTAGGGCGACAGCCTCATATGCCAGAGGTGGCGGGTTCAAACCCAACCCTGGCCAAAAATAGCAACAGTAACAGCAACAGCAACCTGGTCAGCAGCCCGCCAGGATATTTCTTGGGCTATCAGAACAGATACTTCTGGTCTATAACATCTCAGCACAGTAAACCCAATACAAGCTGCTTTTCTCTAAAATACTGATCAATACATCTGTTTTCCCAGGGATAGGGAAGGAATAATCAGCTGTCCTGATTAACCTCCTCCAGTGTTGCTCATTTCCTCAAATGCTATACATGGAACACATTTTTTACTTTAGTCTTCTGCTATTAATAAGTCCTTCTTGAGGAAAAACTAAAATCTCTAATTTCCATCCAGATGCAAGCAGCATCCAACACCAAGCGCCTCTTCCCTGATGCTCTAGCCAAGTTACTAAGAGCACATCATGCCTCATCCCAAGCATCCTTCTCAGTCCTAAAATCTGAAACCAGGGAATTCAGAGCAGGTTGCCTCATGGCAATTGACTTTTCAGCTGCTGTAACTCACACCATGGCTCTGCAGTATATTAGCTCTCCTCACAGAGAAAGGTGTTACCATTGAAAAATGCACGCAGGCGTTCAGTTCCATATCCTTAAAGTCTCTCAGAGGAAAATTACAATGCAACTCACAGCAAACACAGAGTGTCATCAAAAGAAGATTTGTAAACAAGTCCTTTGCTGCTGACTCCATAAAACCAGTCTACAAGCAAGGAATCAAACAAAAAGCATTAGTCTGTCAGTCCTGACGGAGAAAAATGCGCAGGGACCAAGCAGGCTCTTACTTTTGTTGTTGTTGTTTTTTACTCAGCTCTTATATGTTGAACCAAATCCTCACACACAGTGCAATGATGTGCCTAGGATTTTTCACCTGTTCCTTTTTTGCTAGAAATCCAATTTTTCGGTTCCTAGTTGCTCTGGGAAACTTTCCTCTTCCTTCTTTTTTTTCTTTGCTCCTCTACTTAGTGATTTGTGGACAGTAAGTGCTTCTGAGAGGCAGCAGCATTGAGTAGCTTCTGTAAAATTTTCAAGAAGAACGTTCTGGAACCTTTGTGATAGTTTTCCCTCAGCTTCCTATTTCCATCACTGAAACTTTTATATGAAGAGCTTAACTAGACCTGATCACACCCTACCTTGTCTCATTCAGAAGAAAAATGAGTATATGCTTCTGTTTTAGAATAATCACTGGCTAGTTGAATGAGATTATAGCTAAGACAGGAATATAGCAATTGCTTAGAACTTTGAAAAGGGTTTTTCTAGAATACCTTTTTCTCTATTGAGTCTATTTTGGGGAGGACAAGTAAGAGGAGGAGGTAAAGTTCAAATAAAAAAGTGAATGTTGATACAAAATGTTATTAAGAAAAACATTGCTTAATCAAAAAGTTACTTCTTGAATTTATTTCAGATAAAACTCTTCAGATAAGACCTTATTTCAGATAAGACCTCTTTAAGGTCTTTGAAAGAAATTTATAAACATCACACAAATAGTCTGTGCTTTTTCTTTTATTATGTAATTTCCAACTTTGAGGAAAATACTCGTATTTATAGACCGTATTCACAAATCATGCAAATCAAAACTATAAGAAAGCTTTAGTTGTGATGTTCACATCACCACCCAGAGTGACTAATTTTTTCAAATTAGTAAAGGAAGTTAGAACTGTGAGTCAGTGAGTGGATCACCCTAATGAATAAAAATAAAATTTATGCTTTTCCCAGATGGACTGTGTTTTTTAAATATTTATTAAGGTTTATTAGTTTCATGCCTAAATTTTGTTAATAGTTTTTCTCCATATGCGTTTCAACTCTTCAGTATGCTATAGTGTTTATACCTGCACAGTCTGATATTGTCACATGTATTGAATTATGAATTTCAATACATAATACAGATGTACAAATAGTGTACTATACTTGACTCATTGAGAATGATAGGCCCCCAATGTCTATTGCCAAACTTGAGAACCATTTCAATATTTCACACAACCTGAAAGATAGTCTGTGCTGTTCATCTAAATACCATTTATGAAACAACAAATACAGCGATGAAGCCAATTATATTTACACCTTGTGAAATTTTACGTGTAATTTACAGATTTGTGTAGCAGATCTTATTCCATGTTAAGGGGTCTTATAGATGGCAGCAAGAACATGAATATGCTTAAGCACTCTTTATTCAGCAATCCCTCCTAAGTACCTACTATACGTCAGGCACTGTCTTAGGTGTTGTGGCAGGGGCTCTGAACCTGTGGGGGTCAAACGACCTTTTCACAGGGGTCGCCTAAGACCATCCTGCATATCAGATATTTACATTACGATTCATAACAGTAGCAAAATTACAGTTATGAAGTAGCAACGAAAATAATTTTATGGTTGGGGGTCATCACAACACAAGGAACTGTATTAAAGGGTCGTAGCATTAGGAAGGTTGAGAACCACTGTGTTGTGGGGACTAAAGAGAAAGATGGTATCTCTGTATTCAGGGAGTTGGCACCCACATAGAAGGGGTCATAGAAACAGATATGATACGGAAGCATCATGGGAAAGGCTTTCTAAAAATAGGGAGGAATAGCCACTGAGTAATTTGTGCACAAACTAGAAATCACAAGGCTCTAGTTTTAAAGGGCAAAGAAATACAATGAAGAGAATGATCCAATAGTAAGTGTCCTTTTAATGTGAAAGAAAAGCACTAAGATTCTTTCTTTCTTTTTTTCTTTTCTTTTTTTTTTTTTTTTTTTTTTTTTTAAATTTTTTTAGACAGTTTCATTTTGTAGTCCTCAGAGTCTCGGGGCATAATAGCTCACAGCAATCCCAAACTCCTGGGCTCAAGCAATTCTCTTGCCTCAGCCTCCCGAGTAGCTGGGACTACAAGGCCTGCCACAACGCCTGGCTATTTTTAGAAAGGGGGTCTCTCACGTGCTCAGGCTGGTCTCAGACCTGTGAGCTCAGGCAATCCACCTGCCTCTGCCTCCCAGAGTGCTAGAATTATAGGCATGAACCACTGCACCCGGCCCAGCACTAAAAATTCTTGTGACTGACATGTGGAGACTTACAGTGTGGTCGCAATCTTTTCTCTAAGAGAAAGTTGAGGTTTGAAGTGAAATCATTTTAGTAGCAAAGTGATACAGGGACTGAGAGCGTGTAACAAGTGCTATGTGTATGAAACAATCTACAGAGACTTCACTCAAATTCAGGGGCTGAGTGGAAGCCCAGGTATTATTTGTTTATTTATTTATTTTGCAGGTTGTTTTTTTTTTTGGCCGCCCGCCCCCTCTGGTGTATGGGGCCAGCACCCTACTCCTTTGAGCCACAGGCGCTGCCCAAGCCCAGGTATTTTTAACACAGACCAAAGTAGATGAGAGCAATAGAATCAAAGAGAATAATAAAGTCACCCCTTAATGAGGGTAGCTGAGCCTTGTAGCCTAGAAACCTTTCAATGCCAACGCAGCTTAAAGTGTCAGAACTCTTATAAAAGTGCTCTGACTCCAAAAGCAATTAAGAATGAGCTTCATTCATCCTTCTATTGGTCATTATTGAATTCTAAGGGAAAATTAGGGCTGAAAGAAATAATGATTACAAATAGATTAACTATAAAGTTACTACATTTACTTGGATATTTACTTCTCACTGGGTCAGAGGACAGAGTACAGTGGCATCATCATAGCTCACTGCAGTCTCAAACTCCTGGGCTCAAGTGATCACCCCACTTCAGCCTCCTGAGTAGCTGGGACTATAGGTTCATGCCACCATGCCCAGCTAATATTTTTATTTTTATTATTTTGTAGAGGTGTCTCCCTATATTGCCGAGACTGGTCTTGAACTCCTGGCCTCAAGGGATCCTTTCATTTCATCCTCTTAAAGTTCTGGGATTATAAATACAGGCCACTGACCTGGCCTTTTTCTTTAAATTTTACCTTAGTGTAATGCAATTGACCATATTGGGTTTTTTTTTTTTTTTGCAGTTTTTACCTGGGGCTGGGTTTGAACCCGCCACCTCCAACATATGGGGCCGGCACCCTACCCCTTTGAGCCACAGGCACCACCCAACCATATCGTTTTTTTAACTTGTATGCAGAGCCATTGCAATAAAAATATTGTATAAAAATATGTATGATTAAAATTAATATTCTTTTCAACTCAATTAATTATGCTTATGGGATGCTTGGCTCTTTGGAGGCTAGAGTACCAGAAACCTATACTCCCTTCCACACACAATACCTGCATTAGCTTAAATGCAGTAAAGATGAAATAACAGGAACAGCTAGTATCTCTTGACTTTTGCTATACGGTAGGTACTACCATATATACTCGAGTATATACGGTATATTAATTATCTTTCATGTTGTATTTTAATTAATTCAGCTATCTCAGAATATAACGACCATAGTTATCACCCTCTAATATATAAGAAAACTACGAAGAATTTTGCACAGTTGCCAAGTAGCCGAGCCAGAATTTCAGAGCAGAAGAGATCTGACCCCAGAGCCCATTCTGTCCAGCATCACACGGTGCAAATTGTTCTCTTTTTTAGAGGTAAAATGAGCAAGTAGGTACTGTCTGGGGGGAGCAAAAAAGAGAGAAAACTGATATGGGTTAGGAGCATGAATGTGCTGGAAGATGAATGAAAGTGGAATATGAATGAAAGTTGTGAAGAACAGAACAAGAACAGAGACCAAAAAAAGGCAAAGAGCAAAAATGTAACTAAAATTAATGTTGGTGAGGACTTCCCTGTGTTAGAGTTCTTCAGAGAAACAAAACCAATAGGAAATAGATGATAGAGGAGACAGATTTATTATAAGGAATTTGTTCAGGCAATTATGGGACTAAGAAGTCCCACAATCTGTCATTTGCAAGGTAGAGGCTCAGGAAACTGATTGGTATAGTTTCAATCCAAACCCAAAGGCCTGAGAGCTGGGAGAGGGGCAATGTTTGTAATTCGAAGACCAGGCGCCACATCCAAAGAGTCAGGAGGGCCAGTGTCCAAAAGCAGGAGAAGATGGGTGTCACAGTTCAAAAAGAGAGTGAATTCACGTTTCTCTATCTTTTTGTTTTATGGGGTTTTCAACAGATTGGATGATGCCCATTCACATTGTCAAGGGTGTATTTTCCTTAGTCTACTGATTCAGATGCTAACCTCTTCCAGAAGCACCCTCACAGACACACCTAGAAATAATGTTTCATCAGCTGTCTGGGCATTCTTTAGCTCAGTTAAGTTGACACATAAAATTAACCATTTCATTCCATGACCACTGTGCTCCCTTCCCATCTTGTTCCCCATCATCGAACTCTTTTTTTCCCCCCCACTCAGAACACTTATTGCAGTCTATATTTTTTCTTTATTTTTAATCTTGATGGTCTCCCACACTAGAAAGTCTACTCTCCCCCTTATGTACACATAGCACAAAGCAACGCCTAGCACATAATCAGTAAACAAGAGGCATTTATTGAATTAACAATTGAGTCAATTAATTAAATAGTATTTTCAAAACTAGAGGCTAAGTTCTCAATAATTTTTTTTAATCAGCTGGCTAAGAATTATGTTTGCTCTTCTTTCACAATAGGAGAGACCCTACCTAAGACATATTCTTAAGGGCTTTGTCTTTACCTTTTGGACTTATAATTTGTATTTGCTTAGCAATCAAGACCCAGGAACATACGGAGAAGAGAAGATTGTGCTTAAGGAGGGAGGTATAGATTTCTTTGAGAGAATATTTTGATTAGCAGATTCTGTGCTGCTTAAATTTGTCATTAAAATAGTTTCAGGGCTCGGCGCCTGTGGCTCAAGCGGCTAAGGTGCCAGCCACATAGACCTGAGCTGGCGGGTTCGAATCCAACCCAGGCCCGCCAAACAACAATGATGGCTGCAACCCAAAAATAGCCGGGCATGTGGCGGGCGCCTGTAGTCCCAGCTACTTGGGAGGTGGAGGCAGGAGAATCACTTGAGTCCAGGAGTTGGAGGTTGCTGTGAGCTGTGATGCCATGGCACTCTACTCAGGGTGACAGCTTGAGGCTCTGTCTCAAAAAAAAAAATAAATAAATAAATAAAAAAAATAGTTTCAGAATTACCTTCCCAGAACACAGGCAAGCTGTTTTGAAGGAATATGTAAGAAAAAGGTGATGTCAGATGGGTAAGAGAAATTTGTTTCCACCATATAGGGCCATGTGGAAGCACACGAGGGGGTGGAAGGATAAGGAGAGAGTAGGAGTGTTAAGCAGTTGTGATTTCAGAGAGTGGAGGTAGCAAATGTGGGAAGAGGAGGAAATGACAGCGCTCAGATGAGCAGTGGGCTCAGCAATCTGGCAATAAACTGGGAGCTAACGAGGCCCACCTGGAGTGGTTAGTGACAAAGGAAACATTTGCTGCGCACCAACAAGATTTAATTGAGGAGAAAATAATGTGATGTTTGGCTAGCGTGAAACTCATGCTGTATCTTGGACCCAACTTCTTTTGGAATTTTTGAAATGGGTAAGAAGTGACTGACGTGTTTGTGCTTCTGGACAGAAAGCTTGTTTCTTTGGTGATACTTTATCACCCATGCCAATATGATCGTTATTTGCTTCATGATGACTTTTGCCTTGACTCTCCTGTTTCTTGATAGGAGACGTCTTATTACTACTGTCTTCCTTTATTCAAATTGTTTCTTTTTTTTTAATTCTTTGATTAACTTCTTGGCACAGATGTACTTTTTGATGCTAATCATAGATTTTGCTTTTTAACTTTTTATTTTCAATCTTTTTCGTGATACTTCAACTTAGCTAAGTTTTTTTTTTTTTTTTTTTTTTTTTTTTTTTTTTTTGTATAATTAAAAAAAAAATTTATTCAATATTTATTT
>CAUYPK010057638.1:0-22298 GCA_963574355.1 Loris lydekkerianus | reverse complement strand
GGTGTTGATGTGCGATCTCCAACCTTCTCTCCTGGTATAGCTCGAATCCTCCAGGTTACTTTCTAAATTTCCATCCTTTAACTCTCCTTCTGGACGGGAGCCTCTGTGAAAAGCTGGCTTCAGTCCGCCATCTTGTCTCCCTCCCTTTCCATTGAACTTTCTTCAGAGAACTACTTGAACCAGGTCAACTGGTATCAAGAACCCAATTAAGTTTATAACACTTTGACAGCTAGGAATTTGGAGAGCCAAATCTGTGAGGACATATCCAGAAATATCAGATAATATTTGGCATTATTTTTCTACCCTTTTTTAAACCTTTACACTTTTTACCTGATTATTTTTCACGTGTACTGTGTTTTTTGTAGGAAAGCCATCTTAAATCCTTTTTTTTTTTTTTTTAATTGGGCAGAGGACAAATAAATAAAAATCTCATTTGTAATCAATTTGTAAGGATATCTGCTCCCTGAAATAATTAGTAAGAATTATATTCCTGGGTGTGAAAAGGTAAGAAGATCCAACAATTATAGTACTTATGAATTATATGAATGTTTATATTTATAATATAATGAAGTAGTTCTTTCTCTCATGATAATAGAACATCAGTGGAATTAATATTTTGGAGGTTATAAAGTTGTTTACCTACATATGTCAACTCTACTTTTTCTTATTCTAGGCAGTCTTACTTAAAAGACAGCAATACCCTGCCAAGCCAAAACCAGAGCCAGAACCCAGGTATATGTTTTATATGATAAAAGAAAAGTACAAAATAATGCACTTAGTTTTGATGTTATCCGTGTAATTTCTGATTCTAATATCTAGGTTTAAAGAAGTATAGGTTGTTGAAAGCTCAAGTTTTTAATATGTCTTTTTTCAGTGTTGCTGTAGATGGAATTTTTTCTGTAGTAGGTCCTTTGTCTTAGAGATTTGAAGAGTGAACACATAGATCAGTAATAAGATGGAATTTATTAATAAGCGATATTAATAGAAGGAATAAGGCACAAGAGCCTCTGGCAGAGAGGGGGAGACCCAAGTGGGAAGTCTCATGTTGCTCTTTCGTCTACTGTTTTGTAAATAGGGACATTTTGAGAAGTATATTTGGCCAGGACTTGGCAGACAGGAAGACACCTTTTCAGTGTTGATTAGCTAATGAATGAATAAACTAACAAAAGAATATAGTCTTTCCATCTCCTGGCAAAAGTAGTAGGGAGTCTACTGCAGAAGAGGCCAGGCTTACCTGAAATACTGAAAAAACTGCTTTTCTCCTGTCTTGCCTGAATTCAGAGAATATATTTTGGAGAAAAAACAGTCTGTCTGTTTAGGCCTAGGAAGCAGGGATCCTCGTCCAGCCTTGAATGGTAGGACCCTGTATCATTGCCATTTAATTTGATTCAGCATGAAGGATAGTTCTCTCATCTCAGTATTTAGTAATAAATGAGTAGGCCCAGCTGAAGTTTACATTGTAATTTCTAGGAGAAAACAGCATCCACAATACAGTATATATTACACCTGGTTTTTTTTTTTTTTTTTTTTAATTAGAAACTACACACTGCATATAGTAAAGTATGTCTTTGGGACTCTACTAGGGATTCTTAGATTGCTTTGTTATGTTATATACCAAATTTGCTGATAGATGTTATTGAAAAGCTACTGATTTTTTGAGTTAGACTAGAGGGTGAGATGGATTGTGAAGACGGAATTGTGAAAATTTCTAACAAAATTTCTGTGAAGGGAAGGTTTCATACTTTGATTTTGTTATTCCCTGGGAATATATTTATTTATTAATTAATTTTCTAAACTGGAAAAACAAAAAACAAATATTTGAAGGTATGAGAGAATGATAGCATGCAAACAGAAAGTAGAGGGAATTTGATTCTTCAAAGAAAGGAACTGCAATGGGATCCCCATTTACCTCGCTTTTTTCTGGTCATGTAGTGTGAGGTAGCTAGGCCTTATTAGTCAGTAAGTCCTCAGTGTTTTTGGTGTAAGACATCAGAATACAGACCTTTGGGGGGGCAATGAGAATGACTTGAAAGTGATAGTGAAGTCCTACAAAGGAGAGAGACACAGAAGGAGGAGACCAAAGTCTGCGTACAAATTCCTTTCAAATTCTTGGCTTATGCTGGAACTTAGTATATGTAGAAAAAGATCCTGCAGGGGTAGGGAAATGTTACCTGACCAAGAGGGTCTGGCTGCCTGTCACTGTCAGGCAATATGTTTGGTATAGGTCCACCAAACTTTGTCAGAAGGCCAGGATCCGGGAGAACAGTGAGAGTAGCCTTTCCAAGACTATTCTGTTCTTCCATTTTCAAAATTACAATTTTATACATAAAAGTTCAAAGCAAAGACTACACCAACCTCTATTCCAAATAATAATCAGCATAACTCAGTGTGAGAGATCAAAGACTGAAAATAGAGATTATTCCAAAATGTAAAATAAAAGGAATCAGAGTCCAGGTTCTGTGTGGGCAATGTTGGCCTTTATTTTCACCTGGGTGCAGGTGAGCTGAGCTTGAAGAGGAAGTCAGTATGTGGGTTAAGGTAGATAGGGATTTTAAAAGGTTGGAAGTGTAGGAATTGGCACATTCCCTTTTCCCTGGGTGAGACATTCTATGCATTCATTTCTCCCTGGGCTGGAGGGTTCTATTTGGGCGGGTTCTTCTATTCTACTCTGTCATCCTAGTTTTTTTAGTCTATTAGAAGGAGACAGGATGATGGGCATGGTGTCTCTTTGACTGCTTCCTGTGGCATTAGGGGCCGCATGGGCTATGTGTAAGTAAAAAAAAAAAGGAAGATGGGAGTGGGAAGGAAGTAGTGGTTACAGGAACATTCTTGGGTCTTCAGTTTGAAGTGGTTGATACTCATGTAGGGTGAGGATATGAGCAGTTGTTTTCCAGGTGAATGCCTGATCAATAAATCAGAAGATGAGGTGGAGGATTACTGGTCCCAAACTTAGAATGTGAAAAACCATAATTAGTGGCCCTATGATAGACAATAACCAAGGAGGCCATGAATTGAGTAAGGACCTGGGATCAGATAATTCCAGATCTGTTTGTCTCTGTTTGATCTGTTCACAGAGTTCCTTTACTTTGATGGTGATTATTCCTGACTGGTTAACAAAGAAGCAACATTCTTCTCAGGATGTCCCCTGTAAAGTACATGTTCCCTTTTTTGCTGTAATTAAATCTAAGGCTTGGTGATTTTGGAGTACTGTTGCAGCTAAAGAATTAATTTGGGATTGTAAGGTGACTGAAGAGTCTGCTACTCTTCCCCTGTCTTCGTTAAGTTCTGGAGAGAGTTGGTGGTAAAAATGGGTTGATGTATTAATGTCTGCAATATCTGTGTCATTTCCAGCCACTATGCCTGTTTAAAGTAGTACAGTAAGGATAATCTCTCTCTCTCTCTCTCTTTTTTTTTTTTTTTTTTCTTCAGAAGTACACGAATGTGTCAGGGCCTGAGTTAGGGAGGAGTAAATAAGAAAGGAAACTTGGAGGGTGAGGAAAACTCTGGTGCAAAGACTAGAATGGTTAGCATGCAAGCACTGATAGATGAAACAGCCACAGAGAAACAGCATTCTTTGATGGGGGTACAGTAGGAAGCAGATAAGGAAAAAGTTGAGTTTAAGGAACAGAGATCAGGATTTATAAAGCCTACAGATTTTCCTATACTGGTGTGATTGAAGCAGGTTAAATTGGGGATGAATAGGGTGGAAGGTCCCCAGTTATGAGGCCAAACAGAGCTGTTATTTTCTGCCAGAATGGAAGAGTTATATGTGTCAGGTACCTGTATAGGGTTGAAAAGCTTTTGGTATAGAGAAAGCATCCAGCATCCTAAGGGGGAGAGGAGAGAGGAAAAGTTCAGGGCAGCTGAGAAAGAGGTATTTAAAAGACAGGGAATAAGGGAGTGTTGCTGTATGTCTTACAGGCCAGTGGGGTCTAATCTTTTATAGGGTGGTAGGGTTAGATTGGAAGAAAGCTTTTTTTATGATTTGTTTTGTTTCTTACTGACATGCTATGTCCTGAACTTCTCCATCTTATAATCGTACATGTGTGAGGTAGGTCCAGCATATAGTAGCCTCGACTTTACCTCTGGGGCATCTAGCATTCTTAGTTTACTGGTCCAGTATTTCTTTCCTCCATAAGAACATTCAGAAGCTTTGGTAACATCATAACAGTTAGTAAGTTGTAGCTAGCAAAAAGGGGGGGGGGAGGTTCAGGTAAGAATTGGGTGTAGTGGACATGAGAATGAAGGTTAGCAAGGTATTTAGGAGTATATGAATGTTGAGTAGAAAGAGCCCATGCGTTCTGTTGAGGTGGATGGGGAGGAGAGAAGGTCAGAATTGACAGGAGGGGTAGAAGAAAAGAAGCAGGAAGAGGAAAAATTGGTTTTCTTCAGGGGGAAAGTCTTGGAAGGTGCCTTGTAGCACAGGTCTTTAAAGGCTTCAAAGAGGTCATCCTAGTTTTGAACATATGAGAGTAGCCAGGCATCTTGAGAAAAGTCATGGAGAAAAGGGAAGAATCAGGGAAGAATGTTACACATTTATAGGGAAGTGGACTCTTTGGGGAATCCTGGTGAGTTTTAAGGTGGTGGGGGATAGTTCTGGTGATTTCTAGTGAGAGTCTTCCAGTGTTGGAAGTTGCTCTGTGGGACATAGCTTTATTCAGGATTGGTGGATCCAGATCAGGAAGTCCACAAGGTGAACAGCCATGGGGGTGTTGTAAAGAATGATGTGGGGAGGGAGAGTCCTGTGGGACAAGGGAGATTTGAGGAAAACTTGTCCTGCCAATTCATCTCTGAATTTTTCTGCTGAGGGTTGGGGTAGAAGCAGATTTATTGTTTTTCTAAGTTTGTCCCTGGTTTCCTGGAAGATGGGAAAATAGTTGCCTGTAATGAAGATGGGAAAATAGTTGCCTGTAATGGGTCCTTGGGCCCAGAATAATGGTTCTGCCATATATTATTTCAAAAGAGCTGTAAAAGAGGGGTTTGTAAGGGGTAGAGTGAAGTGGAGTAAAGCCATGGGGAGGAGTTTAATCCTTGTGTTGGAATACTAATTTAATGAGATGTTGTTTTAGGATGTTGTTCATTTGTTCTACTTTTCCTGATGATGGGGCCTGTAAGGCACATGTAAGCACCAATGAATTCCCAGGGTCTGTGAGATTTGGGAGGTGATCTGGCTAATGAAAGCTGGGCCATTATTACTCTGAATAGAGCTAGGGAGGCCGAATGTAGGAATAATGTGGTGAAGGAGGGAGGAGACAACTTCCTGGTTTTTTTCCACCTGTTGTGGGAAAGACTTTGACCCATCCTGAGAAGATACCAACTTGAACTAGAAGAAGTTTATATTTTCATACAGAAGGTCTTGTCTAGGAGTTTGGCCCTGGGCCTGATGTGTGGGATAAAGGGGGTGTGTTTATGGCTCCCTGGGGTGAAACTTGGGTGCAGACTGTGCATGACTGGGTTATTTTTTTTTAAAGGAGAAGATAGTCATGGGTCAGAAAGAAGAGGAGAAGGAAGGGTGTAAAGAGGCTGAAGCCAATGTGAAATCTATTGTGGAGGGAACAGAGGATATTTTGTGCTTGGGAGGGAGGAAGAATAAATTTTCCCTGTTGAAGGAACCATCCTCCTCTTATAGGAAGATGCTGGTAATTGTTCTGTTCTTTAGATGTATACACTGGGAAGAATTTATCAAAGGACAAGTACTGTCTTGGGGTGAGAGGGGTATAAGAGTACTTGAGCTGCTTGTCTGGCTTCTATATCACCTTTTTGGTTGCCTTTGGAAACTGGATATGTTTTATTTTGGACCCTTACAGTGGATTATGGCTACTTCCTTTAGGAGTGTGGTTGCATTTAGGAGGTTTTTAATGAGTGTGTCACTGATAATTGAGAAGCCTTGAATGGTAATAAATCCTCTTTCTTGCCATATAGCTGCATGATGATGAATTATGTGGAAAGTACACTTGGAATCTGTGTATATGTTGATGGAGCAGCCTGTGTGCATTGTAAGGCTCTAGTGAGGGCTAAGAGTCCTGCCTGTTGTAAGGACGTGCCAGGAGGTAGACTAATGGAGGCAATAGTGTGGGAAGAAGATACAATAGCAAAGCAATGAAGTGAACACTGGGTTCAGAAGAACTGCTGTCAATAAATCAGGCATCTAGGCATCTTTGGTGTTAGGTAAGGGAAAGAGAGAGATGTTAGGAAAAGGGTATAGTGCTACCATGATTAAAGGCCAGCAATCATGAAATGAGTTCTGGGAAGTGTGGGGGGTCATGTGAGTAGAGGGCAGCTAATGGATCTGAGTGTTATATTTTTGGCCAGGGATAAACTGAAGTTCTGGGTTTTCTATAAAGAGGATTAAAAGCTGGAGTAAATGAGGTGCAGACATTAAAGATGATAAGTGTTGGTGTTTTAAAAGGGATGGAATATTATGGGGGTAAGTAGATATGTGGGGGCATGGCAGGTGAGTTTCTGGGCTTCCAGGAGAAGGAGGAACATGGATGTCACCACTCAGAAGCCAGGGGTCAGCCTAGGGCTGTGAACTCTGTTTTGAGAGGAATGCTATTGGGAGGTGATTATTGTGAGGTTTCTGTGTCAGGATTCCTATTGCACATCCTTGGTGTTCTGACATTGAGAGGTAAAATGGATAGCATGGATCAGGGGGAGAGGAAGGGAGGGAGAGTGCTTGGGACACTGCTTGGGATTGTAGGGAATGGAAGGAACTTGACCAAAGCTGGTGTGGGTCTAGGAGGTGAGTTAGGGAACCCTTAGTGGCAATGTATGGAGATTTAACTAAGGCTGCAAAATTGGGAATCCAGGCTTTAAAATATCCTAGAACCCCCAGGAAGGAGAGGAGGTAGCCTTAACATGGTCAAGGGGAATGAGTTTTTCTCATCCTGTAAAATAATGCTGAGGTATTGGAGAGAGAGAGAGATCTTAATTTTGCTTTGGAAGAGAACACTTTGCTAGGGAGGAAGGAGAGTAAGTGAATGGTGTCCTGCCAGAAGACAGTGGGGGAGGGGCTACATAAAAGAAGGTCATCTACATATTGAAGAAGTATAGATAGGAAGGTATAGGGATTAGGGACTACTGGATGAATAGGCTGCACTATTTTATTAGTGGCCTATAAGTCTTGCACTAACTGATATGAACTATTCTTTTCTTTTCTTTCTTTTTTTTTTTTTTTACAGGAAGAATAGGAGTGTTATAGGGTTAGTAGGTCTGACAATACCAGCTGGCAGGAGATGGAGGATGAGTGGTTTGACTCCCCTGAGAGCTGCCTTGGGAATTGGATATTGTTTAAGGGAAGGATATGAATGTTGGGGTTGGAGAGCAATGAGAATGGATTAATGATGAGAGGATATAGAAGGAAGAGAGTGTCCTACATGATGGGATCTATGGAGAGGTCAGATGGAGGGAATCGAGGGGTTGTAGGGAAGGGGCTGGAGAGGAGCAGAATGGGTAGTGAGAGGTGGAGGCCAGCAGGAATCATTAGGTGCTTGTAATCTTGAGACGATATCTCTACCTAGTAGAGGAATGCTACATGAAAGGATGATAAGAAATGAATGTGAAAAAGAGTGTCCAGAGAGTAAACACCACAAAGATGTTCAGCATGAGAGTACAGTAAATTACTGTCAATTCCCACCACTGAGATCTCTGTTTTAGAGGACCTTTATAAGATGGCAGTGTGGAAAAGGTTGCTCCCATGTCTATCAGAAAAGAAGCGGGCTTACCTTCCACTAGCAAAAATACCCGGAGCTCAGATTTTATAATTGTTCTGATTCTCCAGGGATCATCCATCTTCTACAGCTAGGTCTAAAAGGTTGGGAAATTTTTCTAGGTCCTGGGAGTGGCTTTGAGCCAGATTCTCAGAAGGACCTGAGCAGTCAGACTTCCAGTGAGAACATCTTCAGGCTGGACACTGTTTGGGGGAAGGTTTGGATTTAGGCACTGTTTTGCCTAAATGGCCTGGTTTGTTGCAGTTAAAACACGACCCCTGGGGAGATTTCATTATTTCAGAGTGCTCTGATGAGTTTTAAGAAGTAGCCAGGTTTTGTCTAATGGCAGAAGCTAATTACTGGAGTTCTGAGAGGCACTGCTGCTTAGAGGTCTCTTCTTGGTTATTGAAAACATTAAAAGCCAGTTCTTTGAGATCTGCTGGGGAAGGATGTGAGGGCCCTGGGGGGATTTTGGACTTTTTTTTTTTTTTTGGATATTGGGTGCAGACTGAGAGATAAAAATGCATGTTAATAATGAGTCTGCCCTACTTGTTCTCCAGTGATAGGGTAATGTATCGGTAGAGAGCTTTGTTAAGACAAGCTAAAAACTGGACAGGATTTTTATCATGCTATGGGGTTATTTTTTTAAATTTATCATAATTGACGGCCTTATGGGCTGCTTTTTAAAGTCTCTCTAAGAGACATTGGACCACGTGGTTATGGAGGCAGACTCTAAGAGCATCAGTGTGATTATTCGAATTAGGCTCCTCCTGGGGAATGGCTCTAGTGCCTTCTGGCAGGGTCTGGTCTATCCTACATCAGTCTTCCACATGAATCTGGGCCTGGACCAGACCTACTCTCTCTCCTCCAAAGTTAGGGTGGAGGTGAGAATGACATAAATCATGCCAGGTTAGATCATATGATTGGTAAGATATCTAAATTCTTGACACTATTTTGTGGATCTGTAGAGAATGAAGCTAGTCTTTGATTTATGTGGGACAGGTCTGAGAGAGAGAAAGGAACATGAACACTGATGATGCAATCTGTTCTTGCAACCTCATGGAATGGGTAGAGGGGTTGGGTGGTCTGAAAATGGAAGGCCCAAAGATGTGGCCAGACCTACTAGGGGTGGGGAAATTGGGTCTGCCATGTTTCTTTTCTCTTCTGGTTCCACCATCTTTTGTCTCTCTGCCATGTGTGGTGGAAGTAGGTGGGGTCAGTTGGGGGGGGGGTGGAATTGTATGTAGGAATCTGCGGGTAGGAATGTGGTTGAGGGAGGAGAGGATGTAGAAGGGCAGAAGGAGGAGGGTTGTCTGCTGGGTGGAAAGAAGACAATGGAGATTCAGATGGGTCAGGTGAAGCTGGTTTTACTTGAGCAAGAAAAATCTGAGTGAGTTCACAAGACAAACACAGAGAAGGAATGTTTTGGAGGAGGAGAAAGGCTTGGATGTAGGGAATCTCAAACTATTTGCCTAATCTCCAACAGTAGTTATTGAGATCAGTGAGGACTGAGAGGTCAAATGTGCCATTTTCAGGCCACCAGGAGCCATTGTCTAGTTTGTATGTAGGCCAATCAGTATTACAGAAAAAGATGAGACATTTAGGTTTAAGGTCAGGATAGAGCCTTAGAGGCTTGAGGTGAGTTAAAAGGTAGCTTAAGTTGAAGAAGGGGAAATCCATGACCGAGTGGTCCCCATATGAGAAACTGGAGGTAAAAAAAAAAAAAAAAAGGTTAAAGTGAGAATGTAAAGAGAGCCTGTGGGGAGGATGAAGGAGGTGGCTGTGTGCAAGGTCAGGGAGGTTACCAGGCCTCTGCATGTGACCTTGAACCACCTGGAAAAAAATGGAGGAGGAGGAGGGCAGCGCCTGTGGCTCACAGGAGTAGGACACCAGCCCCATATAAACCCGGCCCTGGTCAAAAACTGCAAAAAAAAAAAAAAAAAAAAAAAAAAAATAGGAGGAGGTAGGCGGTAGCTTTGCAGTGGGGTCATGGAGGTTACTAGGCTTCCCTGTGTGACCTTGAACCAGCCAGAAAAAAATGGAGGAGGAACATGAGGGCTAGTTTCAGGGAGGATACTAGGCCTTCACGTGTGACCTTATACCAACTGGAAAAAAGTGGTCCAGGCCTAGGGCAGGGCAGCTCCCATGCACGAGGCACTGGACGGGTGAGTCTGACTTGCTGGGGTTAGTCTGTGATTGGTACTGGATTTAGGAGGCACAGACCACTGGAATTTTTTGGTCTAGAGTGGGGAAAGGGAAAAAAGGTTTAAAAAGCTGACAGAAGAGCTACATGAGGGCTTAAGAGATCCAGAGATGGAGGGAGAAGGAAAGAGGAGTTGGAGTAGGGAAAAGGAAAGAAAAAGTTCTGAAAGAGTTTCTAGACAAATGCTCACCTCACCAACAAATGGATGAATTTGGGGTGGGGGTTGAAGGGGTTCCCCATTTACCTTCATCTTGTTGGAACAGGAATCTGTTTAGGTGGGTCTGACAGGAGTGTATTTTGGCCCACCCATGGGAGCTTCTCCCTGTCCCAGGTTCTTGGCACCAAAATGAGAGGTCAAAGAATGAACATAAAAGATTATTCCAAAACATGAAATGAAAGGAAATAGAGTCCAGGTTTTGTGTGGGCAACATTGGCCTTTATTTCCACGCAGGTGCAGGTCACCTGAGCTCAAGAAGGAAGTCAGCACATGGGTTAAGGTGGATGGGGATTTTAAAAGGTCAGAAAGGTGGGAATTGGCACATTCCCTTTTCCCTGGATGGGACATTTATGCATTCATTTTTTCCTGGGCTGGTCAGTTCTATTTGGGCAGGTCCTTCCAATTTGACTCTATCACAGTGACCTATTACAACTTTGCAATTCAAGAGTTAATCTTCTGAATCAATCCACCTAAACTACTCAAGATAGGTATCTTTGGGGTGGAAGCTAAATTTACAAAACAGTAAGAATGGGAGACAGGGGTGAAGGTCAGGCAGGACCTAAACTGGCCTGACCAGGTCATGTCTGCCCTAGCCTGCCTGACCCCATCTTATTCTCACTGAATGTGCTTTCAGAACTTGTGCCTTTTTGACTTCAAGACCTTTCTTTTTTAAGCACTAAAAGAGGCAAGAAAAGCATCCTCTTTTTCTGCTGTACTCTTTTTAATAGAAGGATTTGCTATATAAAATGTAGATTCAGTCAAAAGGCTGAGGACTAGGAAAAGGTAAGGACCAGGAAGGCCATGAGTTTCTTTAAGGTTCCAGGTTCCCCAGAAATCCAACCTAAAGCAACAAGTTGCATTGCTGTCACTTGGTTCATCTGGTTACATCAAAGAAAAAGGTATACTGGATACTGAAATTAGTAGCCAAGGGCTTTAAAGTAACTTATAAATGTTCAAGAACTAAAAAGATGTTTATAATGACAGGGGCTTCATAATATAGAAATAGAAGCTTTTTCTAAAAATCAAAGAAAAATTCTAGACACAGAAGATGTGAATAAACCATCAATTAATCTGACCTCATTGAGTTAGAGAAAACTACATCTAACAATTGTGGAATATACATCATAATATTGACTAGTAATGTGCATCATAAATAGAAGAACAGAAGAAAAATGAAATAGAAAATAGGGAAATGATAAATTAACAAGGCCTAAAGTTAGCTCTTTTAAGATTAGTAAAATTAGTAAACTGTTAGCAAGACTGATTCACAAAAGAGATGAAACACAAAGGAAAAAGCATCACAACACGTCCTACAGACATTAAATGATAAGAGAACATGTCAAGAGTTTCATGCCAATTACATTCAACTAAAAGGAAGTGGTCACATTTTTTGAAAAAAAGATAACATACCAAAACTGAGATAAAAAAAAAAATAGAAAATCTGAATAACCTATGTTTATGAAAGAAATTGATTTTGTTATCTAAAAACTTTCCCCAAAGAAACTGCTTTAAAGGCAAAAAATTGTAACTGTCACTAGAAAATTATTTCAAACAGTATTTGATGGTGTTAGTAGCAGCTTGTCTGGTGTAAGTCTTTTTACAAAGCTTCTTTACCTGATTGGTTTGATTGGAAAGCCTTTTTTCCTTATAGGTGTTACTAAATTAAAATTGGTCCAGCTGTTTCAATGATAAACAATTTTGGCAGCCCTCAAAGATGAATGTTTCCTGTAGCTATTTTCCTGGAGCCAGCCAGATAAACCAAGCTCTAAATATTTTACTGTATAGCTAACTATATGTTGTAGGCATAAAGGGCTTGGCAAAGTTTTGCAGCGATATCTTAAACATTTTAGAGAAAAATATCTGAAAGGAGTTTTAGAGATACCTTGATCCAATTCTTCTATTTTTCCGATTAGGAAAACAGAATCAAAAAGATTGGTGACTTCGTCAAGGTCACAAAAGTATAAAACAGGATCGTGATATAACCCAACCCTCAATTCATAGTATGACGTTATGTTCTAAATTTTAACAGACCTTTTGACGGTTGCTTTAGAGAAATAAACTGAAACTTTTACACAATTAAATTAGCAAACTTGAGAGTGACTCTAATGATTAGAAGGTTACTAGAATAGAATCATGGAGAAAGAGAGACAGAAATGATAGGAGAATGAAACGAAGTCGTGAACAATGTAAAACTGCTTCATTGAAAATATTTAAGTGAATCAATATTAAGATACTGTTCTTTATTTGAAATCCTACATCATTTCTGTCATAAAAATTCCATGAAGCTTTAGAATACACGTTAGATTTATAGCTTTGCCTAAAAGATTTTTTTCTTAGGAATTTCCCATATATTTTCAGCTAGAATTTCCTTAGGCAGTCGTTCTCAACCTTCCTAATGCCGTGGCCCTTTAATACAGTTCCTGTGGGTTGCAACCCACAGGTTGAGAACTACTGGCTTAGAGCCTGAGAGAGGCAGAGTATATTATAACCTTCCATTAGTCATCAGTCAACTTCAATAAAGTACTGGCCAATTTCTAAAATACTTTTGTATTTCAAGGGTAAAAATATGTCACATATTACTATTGCCAGCTATAGTAAATATAAAAGAGTATTTCCCTCTCCTCTTCTTAGTTATGGAAAATTGATAATGGAATTAATTTACACATACCAACCAGCTTTGCAGGAACCCCCTGCAGTTGGCAAATAGCACTGTTTTCATGCACCTACTTAGCAGTATTTTCTTAAAGGAGGCAGTTACTTGGCTGCTAAAAGGTGTTGGTACTGGCATTTTTCTCTCTGCAGTGGGTTGTTGATCTGGAGATCCAAGAATGAAAAAGTTACAGGACAAAGTTTATTTCAGTGAAAGAAAGAAGGGTAACAAAGCCTACAGAAGTGGAGGGGGGAGTCCTAAGGGGGCCTTTTGTCTAGGGGTTTGTATACTGCCTGTGAGGAGGGAGGGTCTTTTTCTTCCATTCCTGAGATACTTTGCTAAGAAGAATATGTTCCAGCTCCATCCATGAAAACATGAAAGAGGTAAAGTCTCCATCTTTCTTTTTTCTTATTAAATCATAGCTGTGAACATTAAGGTGATCATGGGGCACCATACACTGGTTTTATAGACCGTTTGACACATTTTCATCACACTGGTTAATGTAGACTTCCTGGCATTTTCTTAGTTATTGTGTTAAGACACTTATATTCTTTATTTACTAAGTTTCACATATACCCTGTAAGATGGCACACTTAGCCAGGAGCTGGCAGACAGAAACATCTTCCCATGTTGGTTAGGGAATGAATGTATTAGCAAATGAACGTGGTCCTCAGGGTTCCTGTCCCAGGCAAAGCTGCAGGGTATATATTTTCACTTCAGGAAGAGCCACCCAGATGAGATACTGGTCAGGCTGCTTTTCTCTGATCCTGCTCGTTTTCCACAGAGTACTGTCTAGAGAAGGCTTGTTTGTCCAGGCCCAGAAAGTGGTGGTCCCTGTTCATCCCTGAATGGGGGAACCCTGTATCAGTGGGAATGGGAAGTTAAGCAAACTAAAAATGCTGCTACACTTGATTCATAATTATTGCTAAAGTGACCACTGCTCTGATTCCTGGTAGTTAATGAAATCTATTGCCTTGTGTGGACTCAGAATGATAAATACGTCAGATTTCTGATTATTTTTGTCCTAACCTCGAATGATCACAAACCTAAAATGCAAATTTTCATATTCATTTTTGCTGTTGCTGTTGATCTTCCTGTTTTTTCAACTGTAATGATTTTAATATTCAGGAAGGGGAGTGTCACTGGAAAAGCAGCCACACTCTGTAAAATAATTTAAAGAAGTTTATTCTGAGCCAAATTTGAGGGCCATGACTTGGAGCCACATTTAAAGAAGCTTTGGACAAGTAGACTCATGGTGGTGGGGTTACAGTTTGTTTTATACATTTCAGAGAGATAGGAATTACATGTAAAATCATAAATCAATACGTGGAAGGCATACATTTGTTTGGCCTAGAAAGGTGGGAAATTTTGAAGTCTGTGTGTATGGGGGGGGAGGGGCTTAGAGGTTATAGGTGAGTTTAAAGATTCTTTAGTTGGCAATTGGCTGGAAGAGTTAAGCTTTGTCTGATAGACCAGGAGTCAGTGAACAGAGTGCTTGAGTTTAGATAAGGGTCTGTTAATCAGAGACTGAGCTATAGGACATAAGCCCAGATTCCAGTGGTTTGTTACATATATCGAGGGCCTGCAGGTATGTCTTCCCTGGCCTTAAGGCTATTAATGAGTCACAAAGGGTATCTCTAGGAAGGGACGGGGACATGATGGGCATGTCTTATCTCCTTTCTCATGGCTAGCAACTACATTTTAGGAGATCCCCTGGGCCAAGAGGGGCCCAATCAATCAGCTGCCCTGGGGCAGCTTTGAGATTTTATTTTAGTTCACAGAAGAAAATAGGTCTATAGTGCTTAGGCATATTTATTTGTGCAAATACGCGTACACGTATACATAAAACTTTTCGTTAGTGGTACTATTAAACAAAGAGCTATCTTGCTAAAATCTCCCACATTTACAAAGTCCACACAGTGGATTACAGATACTTGATTTTATTTTCAGAATATTAAATACACATTTGTGTACTTTTATGAGGAAAAGATGACCTCTTGCCTGCATTTTATAATTCTACAATATAAATATTCATTTTGTGGGGTTGAGGGGAAGTTTCCTGTGAGTTAAACATGCACACTGGGAGAATCACAGAATTATTACTCAGGTTCCTAGTGGGATCCAGCTATTTTTACACCTTTTAGAGGGGAGAGGGAGTTGAGGAGTATAGATAATTCTATTTAGAGGCAATAAATGGTTGCTAGAGAGGATGAATAGATACCTGGGAGAATGAATGGTTGAGGAAAAACAGATTGACTTGTAAGTTAACCTGAGACATAAATATCATATTTAATATAATTTGTACTAAGTCTGTTGCATTACTGATCTTTCTTTCCTATAATACTGTACATTGAGAACACAGGGAAGGGAGGAGAGAGGATTATTCTTTTGAGGGGTCCATCAGGTTAAGCAGATAGAGGGAAAACTCCTTTCACTGTCTTTTTATCTAGAAGAACCTTTAATTAAAAATATTCTATATACCAAGGAGTCATATTTTGGGGTGAAATTTCCTGACCTTCAATTTCATACAGATCTATACCCAACATTTATAGAAGGCAATTTTCATATATGAGAATTTGTAAAATGTTTAATATCTGAATGAAGTTTTCTATTCTTCAATATTTTAATTTAAATGTGATATTAAAAAAATGTTAAAAAGGCATAAGTTTCAAAAGATTGTTCAAAATATGTAAGATGAAATATGGTTTAAAATAAACAGTTTTTAAGGGAAAAATAAACTTACTTTAGATCTTTCAATAAAAGTCAACCTGTCTCAATCAGAATTGTCAAAGGAACATTTTTTCTGAGTTTTTTAAAAGTAAAATATCTAACGTAATATTTCTAACTCAGATAAAATTAGAATCAAATAGATGACCTTTACGTTTAGATAAAAAAAAAATATATATATATATATATTACCTTGATAAAGGTAAAGATTTAATATTTTACAGTGAAGTGTGATATCTTTTCTAGTATTATCTTTTTAATTTCTTTATTAACTTCTTTGTGCTTAATCAATTTTCTCTTATTTTTATGTGGGATCTTATAAAAAGCAGTTTATATTAATTAGGTAAAGAGAAATTGTGCATTAATACACATAGGGTTTATTCTCCCTATCTAAGCAAAAATTATGAAGTGGGAGCTATATAGCTTATAATCAATGATACTATTGTGATGACATTGTTCTTTTATTTTCTATGAGAAAAACTTACTTTATATATGGATCATCTTACTTGAAGTTCACTTAAATGTGTTTAATACCTTTAACCATATTGCAAAGGTCTCCATTTTATTTCAGATAACTAATTGCATTTCATGAAAAAAATGCTTATTCTCTTTTGATGTCTTTTTCTAGTGAGCTGTTAACCCTTTGCAGATTAATATGATATCAGTGATTCATTTTCCTTTTGTTGAATGTCTAAGGAATATAATTATTTTAATAAATGCCTGACAGTATGTGACATATCTTGTACCTTCAATGAATCCCAAACAATAAAAAAAAAAAAAGTACCTGACTGATTAATTAGTGAAAGATGTAAGCATTGGTATCCTGAGATGAGACCTGAGCAGAGATGTTCAGGTCAGCTTTATTGAAAGTGGAGGGTGACCATCCTGGGCAGCACAAAGTACTGGTATCCTCTCCTGGGGCCAATTAGAGACTCTTTTTATATGGGATCTTAGGGGTTGGGCAAATTCCATGGCTTCCCTGGAAAGTTAGAGCCCTTCCACACAAATTTCTTGGAAGTGGGGCTAACTACATCATTTGTCTTAGGAGGAGAGTTGGGAGGGGTAGAGGGGGAAGGGTTTATGTGTGGCTATGTTAGGTGCCCCCCCAACCTAGTATAGAATGGAACAATTGGTCTTTTTTTTTTTTTTCCTTTTTGTTTGTTTGTTTGTTTATTTATTTATTTATTTATTTTTTGCAGTTTCTGGCCAGGGCTAGGTTTGAACCTGCCACCTCCAGCATATGGAGCCAGCGCCCTACTCCTTTGAGCCACAGGCACCACCCTTGATTGGTCTTTATAGAGGAAAAACATTCCTGTATTCATCCATAATTTTAAATGTGTAGTTTTGGCAAGTTCTGAAGCTGGTCATCAGCCTTTCATCTTTTAAGTATTTAATTTACTTCAATTCTGTATGGTAAAAGTGTTAACAATAAAATGTTCCATTTATGAAGTAGAGAGCACAATTTTAGAACCTTTAAATTTCCCTTATTTATTTTTTTAGTCTTCAGAATTATAAGCATTCATGTATGTGTGAATATGTAGATGAGGAATAATTGCACATTTTCTTCTTCCTATTTTATAGCAAAACTAAAAGTATAATAAGACATGACACTAATATCTTTCCAAAAGGCAAAATTGTATGATCAATTCTAAATTTTTTCTGTTTTGATATAATGGAATATAGCACACCTATAGCATATAGAAGTATAAAATTCACATTTCTAGTCTAGATACATATTTAGGTAGGTCCTCGAATATTTCCTTTTTAACTCTAAAAGTACTATGTTCTATTTTTTAATCACCATTTTTTTCCTGAAAGGAATCAGGTCCTCTTGTTTTATCTCAAAACAATTTTACAATTTGCCACAAAATAATTTCACTTTGCTTTCTTCTGAAAATGTATTACCTATTAATGGAAAGTTAGCTCACATATCAGTAGATATGTTCTGTCAATAGTTTCTTCTAGGTCAGTACTCAGCTTAAGCAGTACTTAAAAATAAATTTATAGATTTTATATGGACATTGATTTTATATCCTGAGATACTGGCTACTGTATTTCTTGATCACTTCCAAAAGTCTCATGGTTGATTCCTTTGGATTTTCTAAATATAAGATTATATCATTTGCAAAGTATATCCTCTGTTCCCATTTCAATACCTCTGTTATCCTTCTTTTGCCTAATTGCATTGGCTAGGACTTTTGGCACTATGTTGGATAATAAAGGTGATAGTGGAATTCTTATCTGTTTCCAGTTCTAAGTGGAAAGCTTTTAGTTTTACTTCATTCAATATGCTATTGGCTGTGAGTTTATCATAGATGGCTTCTATCAGTTTCAGAAATGTGGCATCTATGCCTATTTTCTTAAGTGTTCTTATCAAAAAAGGATGCTGAATTTTGTCAAATGTTTTTTCTGCATCTGTTGAGAGGATCATATATTCCTTGTTTTTCCTTCTGTTTATGTCATAGGTAACATTTATGGATTTTGCATATAGTAAACCATCCTTGGATCCCTGGGTTGAAGCCAACATGATTCTGATGTATTTTTTCTAGGTGTACCTGTATTCTATTTGCTAGGATTTTGAATATTTTCATATCAGTGTTAATTAATGATACTGGTCTGTGGTTTTATTTTTTGGTTGAGTCCTTTCCTGGTTGTGATATCACGGTGATATTTGCTTCATAGAAGGAGTTGGGTAGCGTACCATCCTTCTCGTACTTTTAGAATATGTTTTGTAACATGGATACAAGCTCTTCTTTGAAGATTTGGTAGAATTCTGAGGTGAAACCATCTGGTTCAGGACTTTTTTTGTTAGAAGCTTTTATATTGTTCTTGCAATTTGGTGCTTGATATTGGTCTGTTCAAGAGTTCTACTTATCCCTGGTGGAACTAGGGAGGTAGTGTGAATCTAAGAATTTGTCCATTTCCTCCACATTTTCAAATTTCTGCGTATAGTTTTTTTTTTGTAGTATTCAGTGATAATCTTTTATATCTCTGTGGTATCTGTTATTATTTCCCCTTGTTTCTGTGGTTGTCAGAGATCTTTCTTTTCTGTTTCTGGTTTATCTAGTTAAAGGTTTACCAATTTTATTTATCTTTTCAAAGAATCAACTTTCTGTTTCATTAATCTTCCAAATTTATTTTTCATCCTTAATTTCATTTAGTTCCAATCTAATTTTGGTTATTTCTTTTCTTCTACTTGGTTTGGGATTGGATTGTTCTTCATTTTTCCAGTTCTCAAGATGACTCATTATATAGTTGATTTGTACTCTTTCTGTCTTCTGGATGTGGGCATTCAATTTGATAAATTTTTCTCTTAGGACTGCTTTTGCAATACCCTATGGGTTTTGGTAGTTTGTGGTTCTAAGAGATGAAATGATAAAAACTCTAGAAGAAAGAGTGGAGAAAAACTCTTAACATTTTTGGCTTGGGGAAAGATTTTATCACAAATCCCCCATTGGCTATTACAGCAATAAAAAATATAAATCAATGGGACCTGATCAAGCTAAAAAGCTTCTGAACAGTTAAGGACACAATAAACAAGGCAAGTAGACACCATTAGGATGGAAGAAGATATTCACATGTTACAAATCTGGCAAAGAGCTTATAACCAGAATCTATAGAGAGCATAAGCAAATCAACAAGAAAAGACCAAATAAGTTCATTAAACATTTTACATGAGGCATGAATAAAACCTTCTCCCACAATAAGAGATGAATGGCCAGCAAACACCTGAAAAAGAAATGGTCACACCTATTCATCAGAGAAATGCAAATCAAAATCACCTTGAGATATCACCTAATCCCAGTGAGAAAAGTCCACATCATAAAGTCCCAAAGCTGCAGATGTTGGCATGGGTGAGGAGAAAAGGGAACACTTCTACACTGTTGGTAAGATTGCCAACTAATGTAGCCTTTCTGGAAAGAATTACGAAAATTCCTCAAAGAGCTGCAAGTAAACCTTCCATTTGATCCTGTAATCCCATTACTAGGTATCTACTAAGAAGAAAAAAAAACATTATTCTTCATAAAACATATCTTAAAAATTTCAGGAATTCATAATATGTCCATTTAAGTGACATCTCATTTAATTCAAAGGACTTCTCTGATTTTTACATGGTTGTCTATATTAGGCTCAATACCTGTCTTCCATGAACTGGTATCCTCTGACCTTCTTGAAGCCACCCCTTGTTATCAATTTTCTTTTTCTCCCAACCTATTTCAACTAATTGTATACATAATGGTTTACAACTTCTTCATTGGGATAGTAGTTCAGACTATGTCAAGCAAAAATTATCTTGATTGACTCACAAAAGTGGAAATTACAAGGGTTCAGAATACGATGGTCATTTGCTCTTTGTGTTAGTTTAGCATCTTAGGCTCTACTGATACAATACTCAAGTAGTATCTTCAGGATGTGCCCTCTTTTCTTCCAATTTTAATCTTCTTGCCTTTATTACCTTCTTCTACAGAGTTTTTCTCTATGTGTCTAGGAGAAGGGATGGTTTCACTTTCTCTTCTTACAAAATAGGTGGTATTTCCACAAAGAAACCAAAAAGAACAACACTTCTCCTCCAAAAACCATAAACATAAACACACACACACACATTCAAAACCTAAACCCAAACCAAACCAACACAAACAACACACAGAAATATTCTGGTTGACCTCTCACCTTGAAAGAGGTGAACAGGTCTACACAAATCATGGAATAGCTACGTGACTGGGGTGGGAGAAGTGCAGTTCTCCAAAGGAAAGCAAGGTGCTACACAGAAAGGAACAAATGTCCACTATGATAAAAAATGCTCTAGACCTTACAGATCAACTCTTGAATCCCATCATGTTGTTAACTTTGTGGATAGCAGCCCAAGGGCAATAACTCTTAGTGATTTGCATTTTGGAAAAAGAAAAAGATAAACCCTGAGACTTTTTCAGATACTATAAATGTTCCAATTATGTTCTTTTCTTCCTCTAGTCTTTTCTTCTTCCCTTTATCTATTTTATACAAGGAAAGAAAAGTAGTTGTTCTCAGGGATTCAGGATGTAGAAGAGAGATAGACCTAGATATAATTATATAATAATGTAGTAATTAGTAACTACAGTGATGGAGGCAAGGTACATAATATCTTCATGGGTTCATATGTCAGAAAAGAATTATTGAGCAGTCATGTGTGTGTAAACTAATTGCATAGCTTTACAATTAATGCTCTTATATTTCAATTTGGCTGCTTGTCACATTTTTTGGATAATTTGTGCGTATTATTTTTTCAGTAACTCATCCACTCACCATGACACACTATTTAAAATTGCATATTCAACCTCTGCCAGAACTTCTAAACCCCCTTTTCCTACCCCACTTCATTGCTTACCACAGCACCCATTACTTTCTGACATACTCTATCACTATTTGTCTATTCTATTAGAAAATAATCTTGATGAGGACAGGGGAATTTTTTTGTGTTTTACTCATGAATATGTCTCAATACTAAAGGAGCACTCTACACTTTAAGTAAATAAACAAGTATTTTTCAATTAATGAATCAAATTTTTAGATTTTTTTTCTTCTTTGTAATGAATTTTCTTTGCCTTCCATCAATGTATATTTCTTACCTAAAGCTAGAAAGCAGAAACTGCTTTCTGGGTATCTTCACTGGAATATCCCATAACTTTTTCTTGAAGTTAAAATAATTATGAATTGGCCTCTCCCAATCTTCTTTCTTGTATTCTATATCTCAGTAATGATGCTGTTGTTCTCATCACCCAAAACCACTCAGTCAGCCTTTACTTTCCACCATGTTTAGAAAGATTCCATGAGAACTTGGAAATTGCCTTCTTTTTTTTAATTTTTTATTAAACCATAGCTGTGTACATTAATGTGATCATGGGGCACCATACACTGTTTTTATAGGCCGTATGACACATCTTCATCACACTGGTTAACATAGCCTTCCTGGCATTTTCTTAGTTATTGTGTTAAAACATATACATTCTACATTTACTAAGTTTCACATATACCCTTGTAAGATGCACCCAGGTGTAATCCCACCAATCACCTGCCCTCCGCCCCCCTCCTCCCTCCCTTCCCTCCCTTTCCCCCTTCCTCCTATTCTTGGGTTATAACTGGGTTATATTAAATAGCTTTCATGTGAAAGCCATAAATTAGTTTCATAGTAGGGCTGAGTACAGTGGATACTTTTTCTTCCATTCTTGAGATACTTTACTAATAAGAATATGTTCCAGCTCCATCCATGTAAACATGAAAGAGGTAAAGTCTTCATCTTTCTTTAAGGCTGCATAATATTCCATGGTGTACATATACCATAATTTATTAATTCATTCATGGATCGATGGGCACTTGGGCTTTTTCCATGACTTAGCAATTATGAATTGGGCTGCAATAAACATTCTGGTACAAATATCTTTGTTATGATGTGATTTTTGGTCTTCTGGGTATATGCCTAGTAGAGGAATTATAGGATTGATAGGCAGATCTATTTTAGATCTCTAAGTGTTCTCCAAACATCTTTCCAAAAGGAATGTATTAATGTGCATTCCCACCAGCAGTGCCAACATCCACGCCAACATCTCTGGTCTTGAGATTTTGTGATATAGGCTAGTCTCACTGGAGTTACATGATATCTCAAAGTACTTTTGATTTGCATTTCTCTGATGATTAGAGATGATGAGCATTTTTTCATATGTCTGAAGGCTGTGCGCTTGTCTTCTTCAGAGAAGTTTCTCTTCAAGTCCCTTGCCAAGCCTTCGATGGGATCCCTTGTTCTTTTCTTGCTTATGC